>CAJNOJ010000010.1:122692-189064 GCA_905250025.1 Adineta ricciae | reverse complement strand
AAAAACAAAGCACGAGGATCTAAATAGTTTCTTTTAGTTGCGCGAAATAATAACAGAAGAATCCCAAGATCAATGAATACACACCGGTGAAAGAGAAGCAAACAAAAACAGACATTGACAAATTTGTTTTGTTGCTAATTTAATGCCATGAAGTATTATGACCATAATAAACGGGATGATGACTACTATCGGGTGCGGTTGTTAACAATGGTGATGCGGGTAAAAGATGGTGATAACGTGATGTTGCTGGTGTAGATGATTGTTCATCAACTGGAAATAATTTACTAAATGGTTCTAATGAGCCAAATAAGGATGATAACAAATTTTCCTGAAATAAAGCAGCAGCTGCTGCTGCAGCGACAGTCGATGAGCAAGTTGGTTGAATATTTGTTGAAGTTGAAGACAACGTATTGGTAATGTCATTAATAATTGAGTTGTCTGCTGATTTTGTATTTGTTGGCACGTTTGATGATAATGGTTCAAGTAAAGCGACGATATCAGATGGTTGATAGACTTTTGTGGTTGACACTGGTGATGATGAAGATGATGATGGTGGTGGAAGATCAGATGATGCTGAAAAAAGTGCATTCGAATTCGATCCGTTACTTTCGAGAAATGGTGATAGGTTGAGTCGATGTGCCGAAGAAGAGTTTGTTAAACTAAAATATGAATTTCAAAAGAAGAGAATTGAAATTAATAGTTATTACCTGTCGAATATCGGCTGATTTTCATTAATTAATGTTTCTACATTGCTTCGATTTGAATACGGACCAAATGGCATTGATGAGTGATGATGAGACAAAACTGACTGTTGCTGTTGTTGTTGTTGAATCATCGACATCATTGCAAGATTTTGACTGAATGTATGATGTGGTGATTGTGATTTAAGTGGAGAAAGTATTTTTGGTGAGTTATTTCCATAAAATTGTCCATTGGAAGCCGATTGGTGAGATAATAACGTAGATGGACGAGAACGAGGCGAAGGTGGCGTCGAAACTTCAGCTAAAACAAAGAACATAGATGATTAAAAAATGATTCGTTCATATTCGAGTTTTACGTACAGCCAAAAGATCCAAGTCGTGATGTCGTTACTGTTGGCGATGGTGGCAATTGTTGCTGCTGTTGTTGTCTTCGACCTGATGCACGTGACCATTCAACAATAAGACGTCGATCTTTCCATGTGTAACCGTGAAGTACACGCATAGCTTGTTCAGCTTCGGTAAATGTTTTAAATGTAACAAATGCATAGTAATCCCATAGAATAACACAATCGACAACATGACCAAATGGTGAAAATAAGTGCTGTAAATCATGCGCTTTACAATTCTCTGGCAGATTCGTACAATACAGTTTAGGTATTTCACCATTTGTACCAATATCTTGAAAGAGAAAACCGATTAATTTGAATCCTACACAAGATTGAATTTTACCTGTTTTAATATTCTTATTCGATTTCATCTGATTCATTTTATTCAATTGGAGAGACAATGGTGATGGTGTCATTCTATCCATCGGTAAATTGGGATATTGTGAATAATAACCATTATTCAAATCTTGTGAGAAATAAAATGGTGATGGAGGACGATATGTATTCGGAAAATAATTTGGTCTCTCTGGTAGAGGTGATGAACTTTGTTGAGCATCATAACCTGTGAGCATGTCATAATTAACTTCTGAAAAGAAATCAATTACATTCATAAACAGTTGAAGTCGCGATGAGTCGTTTACCATTCGAATACTGTTGCGTGAGTGTGTTTGGCTGCTGCTGTTGTTTCGTAGTTGATCCTCCTCCATTGGTTAAATGATGATAAGCAACTGATGATGAAGAAGATGATGGTGATGGTGGAGTAGGCATCACCATTAACTGCTTAGGCGGTTGTGATAATGAATTGTTTGCTTCTTTTGGTTGAGGTCGAAATCGTGAAGTTGATAATTGAACAATCAGTTTTCGATTAAGAAACATCGCACCATTCGATTGATCAAGTGCACGACGTGCTATAAAAATTTCTTAATAAACGACACAAGTAGGTTCAAAACATTTGATTTTACCTTCTTCCATAGTTGCGTAGTGAACAAATGCATAGGAATTCCACATAACTAAAAAATGTCAAGATTGCATAGATCGTTTCTCAACTAGGAATGTTCATGCGGCTTACTCGCACATTCTTGTACACGGCCAAAACGCGAAAAGAATTGTTGTAATTGTTGTCGAGTTGCAGAACTCGGAAAATTCGTCACATAAAGTTTCGTTTCAATTGCAGCAGCCATCTAAAACGAGCATAAATTCAAACGATATCCCATACAACACATCTCGAAACGTAATTCTCAAAGATAAGACGCTGTTATTCAGGGTTTTTCAAGAAAAGTCTCTAATTCGTGAAATCACGATGAAGTCAGCAAATCTCCTGTTTTTATGACGATGATGGTGCAGATTTTGTACAAACGAAAAGATTTGTTCTGTAGTATATTAGTTGTTTTTTTCTTCGACTCTTCATTCGTTCTCTTGAATCAACGAACGGGAATCCAGAGTTTATCCATGCAGCTGTCGAATTGTTTATTTACTGCCGATTTCGATCGTTTCGCTGAATGAATTGTCTAAAATTTAGGAAAACTATTCTCCTGAATCAATTCATGTCGAAAATATTTCTCGAACAAAAACAATGAAATTCAAACGAACATTCTCAAAAATACGTGCTTGCTTATCTGCATAGTGTAAGTGCATAGATGACTCGTTTAATGGAGGGATCACCATGAAAACAGACGGTGAAAATGGTCACTCGTAATTTTTGATCGATCAACAGATAATTTGTCAGGACGTTAATAGTTCAGGAATCAATGCCAGAAGGCAAGAAGAAAAAACCAACAAGACAAAACACTGAAGTTATCGAACAGAATACAAAATCATTGCGAGGATTATTAAAATGTTATAAAGAAGAAAGTGTAGAAGCTAACAGTGTTCCCTGTACGGAAGTGACGAAAGTCATTCGATCGTTAATTGAAGATGGTGAAGGTGGACTTCTAAGAGAGGTAAATATCCGGTTGTTTGTTTCAAACTTTGAAAACACTTTCTTGCTAGGTATTTCTTCGACCAATACCTTTGAAAAAGCCAATTGAACCGTCCGATGAATCCACAGCGAATGCTGAACCGATTCCTATCGTTCGTATTTCTTACCAATCCATCAAAATTCTTATGTTTTTTTTTCAATTGTTTAGCCACAAACACATGTTAGACCGTTAGTTCGCGCACTGATCACAACAAGAAATGAAACGATCAAAGTTTTTTGTGTATGGAATCTTTGTATGGATCTAATGGATTGTATTGATCTCGTAAGGAAAACCATCTTTGCATACCAACAGAAAATTCCATTATTTTCTGCTAGAATGCCTATTTAAAACTTCCAACAACTTATGTTCAGACTCTTATACTTAACGATTGCCTTCTTCAACCGTATTCTCTATCAAGACTAACATTGTATGTATCACAAGATATATGACTGAATTGAGTTACTTGTTTCTGTAGAGATTACTTTATATATGGTACTCTTCGAATAGTAAATCTGGATTTTAATGAGTAAGTGTTTATTTACTTTGTAGAAAGAAGATGGCTGAGTAAATGAAAAACTTTGAATTAGATTTGGCGATGAAGGATGTTCGATCTTATGTTCCAATTTGTTGAAAAATCATGGTATATTTCGCCTCTCGTTGACGTATTGTGATATCGGTCCTGATTCTGGAAAAGCATTAGGTGAACTTTTAGTTCAGAGTGCCGTACGGTAGATTTCCTCTACGTTCTCATCTGAATGAAATTATTCGATCTTTTTCGTTAGCGAACTTTATCTTGATGGTAATCGACTTGGCTGCACAGGAGCAAATGATCTCATCAAATCATTAGTAGTTGAATGTGAAAAAGTACTCAGCGATAAACGAGATCGAATCCGTGCTGAAAATGAACTAAAAGCACAAGAAGGTTCATTGTTCTTAGATGTAAAATTGAATTGATCATTGACTTTCTTTTTTGGTACACACAGCTTTACTTCGAGAACAACAAGGTCTACCACCGGAACCAGTTGTCGTAGAGAAGAAGAAGAAAAGTATGAGAAACGTGATACTTCCCACTAAGAAAAGATCGATTTTCTCTTCTGACAGAAAAGAAAAAGAAAAAGAAGCAATTAGATGAAGAATTTCCACCATATGGAGCTATCGTCTCAAAACTTCATTTGTTTGATAATGAAATTGACTGTTTACAACCAAATGGTTTGACCATTGTTCAAGAGACAATCAATACTTATGCTCGGTCTGTTCATTTCTAACAAAGAAAAACAGAATCGATTTTCACTATTTAAAGATTGATTGAAATCTCCGAAGATTTAGAAGAACTCGATCTCGATGAAAACGTCATCGGACATGTTTGCGGAGGAATTCTTCTGGATGCACTAAAAGCCCGAAAAGAAAGTAAATTTAATCGAAAGAACAATTTCATTTCGATAAACGTTCTTCTTTTCACAGATAAACTCAAGAAAATTCGCATCAACGTCAGCGAAAAGATCGATCAATACGTTTTTGCAGATATTCTCAAACTCAGTGCTAAACTAAAGAAAAAACGCAAGCGAGCGAAAAAGAAGGTAAGACATACGATCGATTTGTACTGAAATACCGATATGTTTCGTTTATTTTCAGAAATAATCGATTGTGTACATACAGAGATATATTTTTATGAATTAAGAAGCACACACATGTGAAAAATAAATGAGTTTTATACAACAGATCCAACAGGTTGATGTAAATATTGTTGCGACGATGAGTCATTATAGATTTTTTCAAAACGTTCCAAATATTTGTTGATATCTGTCATCGACAAACGTTGTTGACAGTCCTCTCCAGCAGAAAGAATCTCACATGAGTATGGAATATTCACCCTCTCTAAGGAAAGATGGGGAAACATTCGTCGAGGTTGAAATGTATCACTTTTCGCACGCGTTGGATGAATTCGTTGTTCACGAGGTAAAGATGTTGTTAACTAAAAGACAAATGAGTGTGAAGAAAGAAATACCAGAGAGTGAACTTACGTATTCGTTGTCGATCAAGGAAGTATTCGGTGCTGTTGGTGAAATGTTTTTCCAAGTTGTTTTATCTTGAGTTTTCAAAGATTTCTGACGTTTTTTACAACAACAATTCATGAATATTAATAGAAGACCAAGTAAAACGATAATGAACAGAGTAAAGATGAGTATGAATAGAAACGAGACCGAAAGATTTTCTCTTGATTGAATGTCGAAAACTAATGATTGCTTTGTGATTAATCGATTTGGTTGACCGAAGTCGGTCATAATCAATGTAAAATTAATCTTTGTCTTATTCAAATTCTTTAAAAATATCCGACCGGTGAAACGTTCGATTTCGATGTTCGTTGATGGATCGACTTCATATTCTATTGAAGGCACTAAAACATTCATTTCTTCGTTAAATATTATATCCGGATCGTAAGCTTTGACTTGATACAAAAATCTTGAAGAGAAAATTTCGATCGAGAGTCTTGTCGAGTTGATTAAAAGGTAAGGTGGGTATTTGTTTATTCCGAAAAAGATTCGAATAGGAATTGAACTGCTCAGCGAAGGCGTTTGAGAATCGATTGCTTGGATTTGGAAATCATAATAATACGAAGAATATAATGCTAATGAACGGACGGTGAATGAAGCATTGAATGAATCGATTGAGATGAGATCTGGTACGGAAGAAACGTATCTGACATGTGATGGAAGTGCTCGGAGAGAGAATTCCGACATGTTTTTACTAGTTAAAATATAGAATGGATGAGAGAAATAAGGTAAGACATGTGTAGATGAATAAGAATCGAGAATGTAAAGATTCAACTGAATCGAACAAGGTTTTATCTATACAAAACAAAAAATGTATTCAGAACGAAGAACAGATTCGTGAGAACTTACGTCATTCGTCGAATTGTTCGGGTTCTGCTGGAGTATTAATTGATAGAATTTTCGTTGTTTGACATTTAAATATTTCATTAAGACTAAATTGAGATTGTCGTCTAGTTGAAATGTTTGTGTTGGGTCGAACAAGACCAGTTCAGTCGATTGATTGTTCAAACAATGATGATAACGATTGTAAAGAGGAATTCGTTCGTAAAGAGGAGTGTTTTGGTCGATTTTCAAGAAAAACATGTTCGAATGAATTAACAGATGAACTTTATTGAAAAAGATAACTATTGAGTAATTTTTCATCGAGATTATCGACGGATTGAATGAACTGCTGATTTGAATTTGAAAATTCAACGACAAGTTTTCTTTTCTATTCGAATAATTCGTTAAAATTCTCATCAGATACATCGAATTTAGATTCAGATATAAATCATAAGTCGACGAATTCAACTTGAATATATCTTCGTATGTTGAGTTTAGACTGATGAAACAATTTGAACATAATTTCATCTGTTGTTTGTCATAGATTCGAAATTGGCCAAGTGAATGATGAAGATTTTTCACATTGAAATGAATCGTTGTTTGATTGATGATGGAAATATTCGAATGAAAGTCAATGTGATAAATCGATGTGAATTGGATTTCGACAAAACATCGGGTCGATAATGACAAAGGTTTTCCATGATCGGTAACATTCACGATTAATATCGATTCGTTCGAACGCATCCATCTCTTCGAGTCGAATTTAATCTGACCGTTATATCGATCGATACTAAATCCTGGTGATGGATTCGTTAAACGATATTCTAATTTAGCATTGTCACCTTCATCAAGATCGGTAGCATTCAATGAAAGGAAAGTCAAACCCGAGAGATTAGAAATGAGGAAGACGGTTTGATTATGTTCGCATTTCGGTGCATTGTCATTGACATCTCGAATGAGAATGATGATATCAGTCGATGCATCATTTTGATTATGAGCAATTAAACGAAGAAGATAGATGTTTTGTTCTTCTCGATCGAATTTCTTCATTGGTTTTAATAATAAATTCGTTTCATCGAAATCGAATAATCCATCTGGTTTAATCCAATTTTGTAAATATATTGAATACGTGATTGAATCGCCATCTTCATCATAAGCTTCTGGCAATAGATAACTCTTCTTCGACCAGTTTTCATCATTCTCATCGATTTCGATTACTGTTCGATTAACATGAAATTGGATGAAATTATCATTGATATTCAATATTCGAATTGGAAGAATATAAACATNGAGCGCGGCGCCTATAGGATTGACCATTCTTGATTGTTTAACTTACACACACACTCGTGTATCTGTAAGAAAAGAAAAAACGAAAGAATATATTTACAAACAAAATTTGTTTGAACAATATTATCTAGTGAAGAGAAAAAAAAAGATCAGATTTGTTTATTTTTCCCTGTTTTCGCATACGTAGTTCTCTCTTTAACAGGTAAACGAAGATCGACTAGAGGCACGGGAGAGAAGGGAGAGAGAGAGAAAGAGACCATGTACAAATAAATAAGTTTGTTTTCATGCTATCTACTAACTTGCCAATATGAAGGAGAAAAAAAAGCGTCGCATTCTCTATGAATATATTCAACTAGACGTGGGTGACGGTACAGGTTCTCTCTCTCTCTCTATCATTTGCGTTTTTTTTTTCTTGTCAGGCATATCGATCGACTCAAGGTAATTTCGCACAGGAAGCATCATATCAGTGAATGCTTTTGAATCAATGACGAAAAAGAAATGAGAGAAAGGATGAAGCACTTTTTTTCGTCGATATGCGCAATCAACCATGAACATCCATAACTAACAACCTCAAAAAGAGAAAAAAAAACGGCAGAAACGACGAAAAAGAAAAAAACATTAGATTTTCACAGACATACTCATACAAAAGACATGAATATGGTGCGGAAACCATGCATGACAAAATGATATGAATAACCATGATCATGATGACGAATAGGAAAGAAGAAGAAGAGAAATAAATAAAACTCCAAGAATGTAAATAATGATAAGCACGAAAAAAAAGCAAACTTTGAAATCATGAATTCTGATATGAATTTAAAACAATTTAATTTGTTTCGTTATTATTTCAAGGTCATCGGTCTGATGTGTATATGACATATGCATTTAGTCATCTTAATTATATGGAAAATTTCAATCATACGATGAATGACGTCAATAGACTTTGGTTGTTTTCTTTTTTATTTGAAATAGTTTGTGTGAAACAAAAAATAGATAAATAAAACGGAAAAGAAACATTGAACATCGGCACGTTAATCAAGGCTTTTTTGTTTTAAATAAAGATCTTTTTACTGTTGTGTCGTCGTTATCATCGTCGTCGTCGTTGTCATTTTTATTTTACTGTTATCAAGAAAAAAAAGTTCAATCGCGCGCGCGTATGTTTCATGCGAGAAAAAAATAGAAAATATTCGTTGTGTTGCGAAAATAGGGAAAAAAATATGAACAGAAAAAAAATAAAAACCATTTATTGTGTTTGTGCGCATATATGTATGTGTTTTAAAGAAATAACACCATAGAGCAAAATAAAGATCAAGTCGTCGGTGAGGTTGTCTATGAGCGACGCATGAACGTGAATAAGAACGAACATACGAGGAGTAACATAAGAAGCATTTGTGGAGCAAGAAGTTCTTCAGCACCGCTGTTAGTACGGTTCTTGTAGGCACGATACCATCGACCTTGAATGAAAATGAAAAGATTGTGAGTTAGTTAACAAAACGTCGAGGAAAACCATACGAAAAGTACTTACTGATAAAGACAGTCAATGGAATTGCCGTAATGAAAAGACCCCAAACACCGATTGTATTTAGACAGCATAAGCAACCAGTTAGACCACCGATAGGACCAAGAATAGCGGCAAGAAGGCCAGCACCGCCAGGTGCACGTCCGGCTGGTACTACTGGTCGGACGGCTGGTCGAGCGACATAACGACCCGATGGTCGAGCATAAGCTGATCGGTAAACACCTCGTGAAGCTGAAACATTAGGCACATATCCTAAAAAAAACAAAGCAAAAGAAATATTTCATTGTCGACTGATGAGAAACGATGGTATACGCACGTGCTCGTGAACCCGAAAATCCGCCTGTTCGTTGAAACATAGCTGTAGATCAGCAGGCGGTACCACTTATTTTTTCTGAAAAAATGACAAGAATTTCACTCAACAATAATGTAAAATAGACGAGCTCAGCAATTATAATGATCGTCAACAACAAACAACAACTGGACTCTAGAAGCAAGAAAGAAAGAAAGAGAATAGAAGAAAAAGAGAGAAATGCAAAAGAAAACCTTTCTTTTCTACCTTGATGTGCTTCAATGAGGATGTGTTAATTTTGTTGCTGTCTCTTCGTCTCTCTATCGTCCTCTATGCTTCTCTCATTTTCTCTCTATCTCTCTCGCCTTCTCTTTGGCTGTCCGATCGACAGCCAGGAAAGGTTCTGCTGAATACGTGTGTGTGTCGTATGGCCAACTTGAGAAAAAAAGTACTTCAAAAAGAGGCAAAGAAAAATAGAGACAACGAATTATACAATGCATGAAAAGGCGAGAAGAGGACGCGTCACACGTCAGCAAGCACCATGATGATGATATTTGCTGACTAGTAACGATACACTCATAAATAAAACCATGACTTCGCCATTTTCGATGTCAGGAATAGCGAAACAACATGTATCGACATGTGTGAGAACGTGCAATCGATGCGTGTATAACGACGTCTCTACTTTTATGAAATAAATCGATACAAGGTTAGAAAAAAAAAGAATCCAAAAGAGATGCGTTGAGAAAAAAAAAGAAAGAGTGGATGACGCGCAGAAGCGTGGGCATGTACAATATTTCTTTAACGCTTCAGTGCGTTTTTATTACAGAAATGTTTATGTATAGTGAATCTATGTGTATTGATATGTTTCGACGAAAACGGAATCGGAATCGACATGTTTCTTTATGAAATAAACTGGTTTATATTGAAAAACTTTGCAATAATATGACAAAATGCTTTTATTTAAGGAAAAAAGAAAGAAAATAAAGACATATGTATGAATGTATCATCAAGAGTTAACTTTTGACACGATTGTTTGTTTGAGGTTTTTTGGCTGCTTGCACCGGTTTACGAACACTGCTTTTGACAGTGTTAGCACGAACTGTACCATTTGCTTGAGCCGTTCGACGAGTTGAAGTTGATGCTCGACGTGTTGTTGATGAACGACGTTTTGTTGCACGAACAGTTTGACGTCTACGTTGTTTCACAGTTTGTTGATTTCGAAGAGGAAAGTTATTGTTGTAGAATATTGCATCACTACCAGGAAAGACTACGCCAGGATAGTTATTAGTACCGACACCTATAAAAATCGATCGAATGATTGTAAAACTTAATCTATATCATACAGTTTCCACTAAGTCCATTACCGTTACCGTTCGCAGTGTTCACACTGTTAACACCATTTGTATTTCCACCTGCATTGGTATTGCCATTACCGTTGCTGTTGGGATTGCCATTTGTATTTGGGTTTCCATTTGTGTTTGTATTTGGTACAGTGTTAATGTTTGTGTTGGGAACAACGTTTTCATTGGCATTCGTGTTTACAGGAGCATTAATGTTGGGATTTCCATTGGGATTACCGTTACCGTTTAGATTTCCATTGGTATAGATGTTGCCATTTGTGTTTCCATTAGTAAAGGTATTGCCGTTTGTATTCGTGTTAGGAATACCATTTCCATTGGTATTAGTAAAAGTATTTGTGTTCGAGTTGGGAATACCGTTTCCATTGGTATTAGTAAAAGTGTTTGTATTCGAGTTGGGAATACCATTTCCATTGGTATTAGTAAAAGTATTTGTGTTCGAGTTGGGAATACCGTTTCCATTGGTATTAGTAAAAGTGTTTGTATTCGAGTTGGGAATACCATTTCCATTGGTATTAGTAAAAGTATTTGTGTTCGTGTTAGGAATGCCGTTTCCATTAGCATTAGTATTCGTATTGACGGGTGTGTTAGGAATACTGTTAGTGTTTGTGTTTGGGTAGATGTTACCGTTTCCATTGGTATAGACTAGAAATAATTGTAGCGAATGTTTATTTCGGTAATAAAAATTTTACTATGCCGGTGTAGATATTCTAATGAGAAAGTAATCATCTTTTACGTCGTACTTACTTCCATTGTTTCCATTATTTGTCGGGAAAGATCCTACATAAAGACTTAAGATTTTTGTTCAATCAAGATGACTAAAGCGTATTTACCAGTATTTTGATTGTTAATTGGGACAGCGTCTTACAAGACGAAAAAAAGAATCGATAAAGATGATACAAATAAATCGTAGCGTAGTTTATCTTACTTGTTGGATTGATATTTATGATACCAGTATAGTAATCATCTGTCACTATCAATACATAGGTTGTTCAATACTAATTGAAGTTTTACAGAAACGGATTACCTTCTGGAATTTCTGAATTTGACGGACCAAGACTGTCTAGTGCATTCGAAAAATCATATTTTTAACAAATGATCAATTAAAAATGTCTAGTTGACATACCTATGAAATGAAATCAAAATAAAATTTGATTGATAGATAAACTTCCATTCGCTTACCGTCTGTAAATGCAAAAGGATCTGTTGTTGAACTTTCAGGAACAACAGCTGGCCAAACGTAACAAAGAATGATCTTAATGATAAAACTTCATAATACAAGACTTATAGTAACTTACGAGTTGTTGTTGGAGGTGTACCTATAGAAAAGACCAAACATTTACATATACCAGTAACACAAGTAAAAGTGAATCATACTTGTAGTATTGGCTGTCGTAGTATGAAACACCGCACAGCATGGATAGCAAGCAAAGATGGATAGAGCTTCAGCTACGCGTGTAGCCATGGAATCATAAACAGCACACATAGCTGATGCCGATGGTGGCATACAACGTGGACAGATTTGTCGTAAACATGAGACCATTTCTTGATTACAAACTTCTCGTGTAAACATGCATGAACTAAAGCACATGCGATGGAGGCATGTGCACTCTTGATATTGTTGAGAGTAGCATCGAAGTGCAGCGAACGAACGTCCGTGTCTTTCCCAAAACGGACAGGATCCGCTAGTACACGAACTGTTTCCACGAACAGTACGTAAGTAAGCATAAGCCGACTTTGGTGCCGGTGTTTTAGTTGGACGACGACGTGTCGTTGCTGAAGTGGCCAGAGCAATAGCGAAGCATAGTAAAACTATTAAACTCAAGCGCATATTTGCACAAAGATTCCTGCGTATAGCTCGATGAAAGGAGATAGAAGGTGATCAAATCCAAAATGTCGCTTTACTTACATTTATAGACGTCGTTTATATGTTGATAAGTCGGAGCTCTTCTCTCTCTCTCTTTGTCTTTTTTTCTCTATATCTTATTAGGATTAAATGTGTGCACGTGAAAGAATGTGGCTTTGAATATGTAATAACGACATAATGACAAACATTTGACAAAAAAAACTTACAACGAAATCATTACCTTGACTTCAAGTAACAAATCTCGAATGGGTATGATCCAAGTGTATTCTGCACGTCTAGAACTCTTTGTTAAACAAATCAAGATGTTTTATTTCCGTTAACCTTGGAGTTTTGAAAAGTTTTCGTCTTCAGACGTGTTCATTATTTGAATTAAAAGAAGAAAATACGTGTTCTAACAGCAGATTTCGAATAAAAGGTCGTTGTCTAGTATATTTTATTGTCATTCATAGTCTTAATGATCAACGAAAAAGAAAGACATATATCGAAATGAAAAACGAACTCGAATGACAAGAGTTAAGCCGAATAATCGATATTCAATAACAATAACAAGACTATCCTTGCACATATGAAAAAAAATTACCAAAAGGTCGTCTTCAGATCAGTCTTTTTTGTACAAAAAAAACGAGACGATTGATAGAACACAGTTTATTTATGACGATTTTCAAACGAATCGCCATTGTTGACTGAGATCGTCATAATCACGTCTGGCTAACGTTAAATGTGTGATATCCTGGTCAGTTACTTGTAAAAACATATAATCCATCTGACCCATTGGTCTGCTTACTGTTTTGATTCGGAAATAATCTTTTTCACCTGTTGGAATGATATCCCAAAGTTGTGAATTATCGTTGCGGAAGTCTTGTGTTCCAATAGTTAACGATTTGTCGCTAGTTATCACACTCAAGACTTTTCCACTTGGTTGACTGATTAATTTGAAATAATAATGATCAACTTCTTCGATATTCAGAGCTATTTGAAACATTTCATGTAAACGATTCACTGCACTGTAACGACGAGTTGGATGAAATTTTAATTGTTTATCTAGAAGATTTCGAAATAATTAATGACATGATAAAGAGAAGAAAACATACGTAAGACAGCGTCATGGCATGCTTTGTAACATTCTTCTTTTGTTTGAAATCGATTGTGATTTCCCAATAAACCGCCATAAACAAATTTCGTACAGGTCCTGTTACGAGCATTCCAAGTGTATAATTCAAAGAAAGCACGACCTGGACCAGGATCAGCTCGTTCAAAACAATCAAAATCGTTGATATCTAGACATTAATACACCATTCACTTGTGTCATTACTCGCTCAAATCAACACTTACTTGAATACACACTGGTTAACCCGATGAGTGCAATAAACACAATGAATGTCGTAGATACCATCTTCTTGTTTTCGGCCGTTGTCGCCAATTAAAACGAACCTTTTCGTCTTCGTCAGCTCTATTTATCCTTTGAGTTCCACTGATGAGAATATTCGACATTCGCTTCCAGCCTCTTGTCGATTGTTATCGTTCTTTTAATCAATATTAAGGATTCAGATAGATAGCATTCGTCTAGGTATTGATCAAAGGTTCTGTAAATATTCGTCACTTTTGAAACTTCGACTGTGGGTGTCAGTGCAAAGTTTTACTGTACGACAGAATATTCGAAGGCCACCATTTTCTAGATATTTCGAAGCGCACTGATCTTCGAAAACGTATACATAAATCTTGAGGATGTGTGACTATTGTTGAAAACTGATGGCAACACACACACACTATCAAAAATGGAGCAATTAAAAAAATATTTTAATTTAATAACTCAAATGTTTTCTTCGAACAAACTGATATAAGATATGTACATGCATCATTACAAACGTGTTTCGTTCGTGTTTTATTGATAATTACAAGTTATAAGATTTTCAGATGAAATCTTTGAAATGTGTTGAACAAAATTTTTATTTGGTGAGGGCATGGTTAATTCTCTTCTAGTGACACTCGTCCGAAAACATGGTTTTTTATGAGTTTCTTTATTTTAAATAAACATTTCCTTATAGTAAGTGTTGAAAAAGCTGTTGAAACTCTTCATAGTGTTCTTTTTGACTCAGAACAATGGTTCTGGATCCAGCCCGTATTTTTCAACATGGAGATTGCTGCTAATGCTTAATCTTTCGTTAAGATATTGACGATATACAGATGCAAAGTATGAGTAAATTTCTGCTGCTGCGTTGAACAACAAACCGATCCAGAATAGAAAATAAAATGATAATGATACATGTTGAGCAATAACAACCAAGAATAACGGAAAAATTGAAAAGGAAGAGTAAAATATGAGAAGATTGATATCCTCGAGTATACTGCACTTATAAAATCTTATGCCTACCTTGTTCGGTTCCTCGAACATAGGATTGTCTCGATTCTGCTTTTCTGCAATCAAATGTTCTTTTTTTGAACATAATCATAGCAGATTTTCCTTTACAAAAAGACGTTCTCATATAGATCAATACTCACTCTATTTTACCATCCATTTGATTCTCCGATAGCACAAGAATAACTATCAGATGCAGTCACAGTTATACCTGATCATTTTCCATTCATTGATACAACACCAGTCCGTCGTTGAATTGCTAAGGCATATCTTTATAAAAAGAAATTTGTAGCGTCGAAATGCAAGACTAATCAAATACCTCACTTTTGTACATGATTCAAACCGTCTTCTATCTCGTTTACCAGGAGGAAATAAACAATTACCGGGAACACCGTTCGCAGCACTTGGTCGACACGAACGTATTGATACTATGTCATTACTTCATCGATTTGCCTGAGAATCAGATATTTCAACAGCTGCTAATGCATCATCTGAACACCAACAGCAAGAAAAACTTCATAGAGTTTTAATGATTTTCATGACCTAGCAGTGATTGGTAAAAAGTTTTTTGTTTCATTTGTTCTTATCAATGAATTGGAACTAACTCAATTGACAAAAAATCGTGCAAACATCAAAAGAAAAATCGAATATGTTCAAAAAATTCAAAAATATTCTTAGTGTAATTTTCTTTCACTTTTTTTGTTCAACACCATATACAATCTGTTCCATCGTATAAAGGATAACATCTTCTTCTAGGGGAAAAGTTAATTCATCATCAGATATGATATCGGTCATTTGATTAATTGATAATAATAAAAACTCTTCACTTCGAATTGCATTTGTAAAATGTTGCCGGACATGATGAGCAGTGAAACCTAATAGTACATCGCATAAATTTGTTTCGACAAATGCAGAAACGCTGAAATAACTAGATGGAATTTAGTTGTTTTTCGTGAAAGCCCTAGAACATGTCATTTGAGCTTCTTTGAGCTAAATTTGAAGGCGCAGAAAACACCAAGTGAATCATCGCAGAATTATCTTTCACTTGAAGAAAAGAGAAGCTCCTTGGGAGAAGATTTGTGGATTTTCTTCACCGATTATAGTTCTTGATGTATAGAAGTGATCAATATCACAAACTACAATTTCGATTTATTGCCTTTGAATTAAAACATCAATGATAATTGGACGTTTATTCTCTGAAGATGAACAATTAACAACTTATAGTTGTTATGTTATTGAAAACCAATTAAATGTAATTGGCTAAGTAATGAACCAATCAGATTATTTGGGCAGAACTTTAACTAATAAATCAAATTTGTCTCGTTAATATTCAAATCTTTCTTTTTTCTTTATAAAATAATGCAAATTCCGAAAATTCTTTCTGTTTATTATTATCAATTTGCGGCGCTACATTCTAAGCTAGTAAACTAGCGCTAGCACGACTACAGCGTGGTGTACCAAATATGTCCATCTGTTTTTTCGCTTCGTCAAAGAAATCGATCGAGGAATTGTCGCAGCACAGCTAGTAATATTTTGTTCTTTTATTTTAGAATTCAAATGCCAGAACCAACAACGGAGGAATACGTTCCTGGACTAAATAAATGGTCCGATATTGGCTATACAACTCTAGATGCACTTTATTTACGGCCTGTACGATGGTTTCATCGTAATTTTGTCGAACGCTTCCGTGGACCAGCTTATCCATATTATCATCGTAAATTTAATCCAGTGAAAACAATCGATGAGTGCGAGATCGAAGATCAAGTTTGTTTTTACGAAGCAGAGATGGCGTTTTTACGTGACCGACGGATTGATACAATGATTGTTGGAATTCTTCAAGATCGTTTATCACGTTGTATTGTCCATGAAGGCCGAATCGATGCTCTCGATAAATGCGCCAAAGAAAAAGATGATCTATTCGAATCACATGCAAATTGGTATCAAAAATATGGTGAAATGGGTACTCCACACAGTTGTGTCGACGCTTATATGAAACAAAAGCATCATATGATTTGGATGCGTCGTCACCCTGAAGTTGATCTAAAAGGCTGGGCTGTTGAACGTGAATATGAACGTAAAACAAAAGATTACATCAAGAGCATTCCCATGCCAATGGAATTTCGATAAATCTACAACCAAGAAAAAGAAAAACTTTCTCTATTATCTCCTTTCCGTTTGTTTTCTCTTGCCCTTGTTAGACTATCTCTTGCGACTTGTATTTTCCTTCCTTCTAAGTTTCTTTTGTATAAAAAGATCATCACCATTGATCAGTATGAAAAAAAAACAATTAGTTTCTTTTTTTTGTCTCTTATTTGATTTCTAGAATGAAACCAATTCAGACATCAGGATCAACACTTGATCGCTTTGATTTATTTACAATTGTCTTTGATATCTGTATTTCGATTGTCGGCGGTTTGATTGTCAATCGTCTAGTTCCAATCTTGAAAGAAAAATTTATTCGAGCACAACTATGGGGATACGATTTGAATAAAAGAACTTCACGAGAAATTCAAATGTAAGTTAATCTTAAAAAGTAATAGATGAAAACAAAAATCTGTTTGAAATTATTCTAGCGCCGAATCGCAAGGTGTTATAGCTGCTGGAATGTTTCTCATACTCATGTTTATTATGATTGCTATCGTCTTTTCCGAGCATTTTCATCCTCACAGTGATTTCCCACATAACAAAGTAAAACAGACGATCGACATTAGTTCATATTGAATTGATTCTTTTCAAAGTTTGTCGAATATCTAGCTGCACTACTTTCCATTTGCTGTATGGTCTTACTGGGTTTCGCAGACGATGTATTGGATTTACGTTGGAGTGTCAAATTATTACTACCATTAATTGCATCATTACCGCTCTTATTGGTTTACTTTGCTAATTATCATTCAACAACGATTATTTTGCCTAAACCAGTTCGATCATACATCGGTCATCAATGGAATCTCGGTTAGCAGATTTTGTAGAACACATGAAAATCATTTCATTTGCACTATATAGGGATTTTGTATTATATTTATATGAGTATGGTGGCAGTGTTTTGTACAAATGCGATTAATATTCTAGCTGGTGTGAATGGATTAGAAGTTGGTCAATCGATTGTGATTGCAGTATCAATACTAATCTTTAATATCATTGAATTGCAGGGTATGAAATAAAGACTTTCTTTTCATTTGCAGTTCAATCATATCTTTTAGGTTCTTGTTTCGAAGAACATCTCTTTTCTCTGTACTTCATGATTCCATTTATTGCATGTACTTTTCCTATTTTATTGAGAAATTGGTATAGATACTTTGCAGATGTTCTTTTTCATAATTGATTTTGGTTTATGTAGGTGTCCAGCAGAAATCTTTGTCGGTGATACGCTTTGTTATTTTGCTGGAATGACATTTGCAGTCGTTGGAATTATTGGTCATTTTAGTAAAACAATGTTATTATTCTTTATACCACAAATTGTTAATTTTCTTCTATCAATCCCGCAATTATTTCGTTTTATTCCATGTCCAAGACATCGTCTTCCAAGGTGAGATAGATTCTTTTCGAAAATCTAACTAATTATTGTGGTTAGATTGAATCCCGAGTTAAATAAACTTAATCCATCAGAAATTGAATTTAAAAAGAAAGATTTGACAATCGTTGGATGGTTAATGTTACGTTTCTTTTCAGCAACAAAATTTATCAAATATCGTGAGTATAAAAAGCATGATAATCAAATGATGATATCTACAACGAATTTTACCATTATCAACACTGTACTCTGTTGGTGTGGACCATTGCATGAAGAAACCTTAACTCAAATTCTGATACTGATACAAGTAAGAATACATATTTATGAAGACAGACTTTCCGACGGATATTTTTTGTTTCAGATTGTCTTTGGCACTTTGCTGACGTTTTTCATTCGCTATTATTTAGTTCGATTTTTCTATGACACATGACTTTCGTATTTTCGTATAATTATAACATGTTTTTTTGAGAATAAAATACCGGTGCTTGGAAATCAATTTACTAGAAAGAAATCATATTCATTTTTCACTGCTCTTTACAAAATCAATCTACTCTCATCGTGTTTTTCCACAGATATTATAACGATACTCACCGTGTGAGGCGTGGCACTAAGTGACCTCTTTCGAAATTATTTCAATCTATACATAATCGATAGACTATACTACTGATTCTTTGTATTCAAAATATATATTGACCCATACATGACGGGAGGCTTTCTTCTCTTGCGCCACTTCTCTTCGATATGTAATCGACGGGCTATACTGATTATTCAGATGTTCGCTCCTTGCTTCACCCTCATGCACAGTGCGGAATTCTGATAGATCTTGTATTTTAGGTGCAGCCTGTTCATTCTTTCAGCATAAAAACGTATTTCTGCGATGGACGATCAACTAAAGACAACATCGACGTCACCCGATTCAAGTACGATGTTGTTACACACCATGCAATATCTTCAAGATTCGAACTATTCATTTCTGTTTAGTTTTATCCGAGTTTTCTTCTCATGATTCAGGTATTAACACTGCGACTGCTCCTCCGATGTCGACTATGTCCGTGCTTTCACCTCTTCGTTCGTCAATTACATTAGCTAATATGAGCAATGTTGCAAATTCATTAGATGATCATCACTTTTTCTCCGATAACTATAGTTCACGGCGAACAGCTGATGTAACCTGGTGGTGAGTATATATATACACTATAAATCTCTCAATTCACTTTGACCCGATTTTCAGGCAGTCAGATATCGAAAGTTTGAATTTTCAACTCAACGAACAATCATCTCCACCACCAAGCTATCTAATTACTGACTTTCGGTGAGTTTCACCGACACTATCACTCCTAATCTACCTCAAACACAACTCTTTCATTCTAATTATGCTCTTTCAGTACCAATCAAAATGTTACTTCGTCGTCCATAACTGATGTTCTCGTCTCACCTATGTCCCACATGTCGACATCGTCATCAACCATGTCGTTTAGCAGTATCAGCAACCAAGCACCGACGAATCAACGATCAGTAAGTGTCTCTAAAAACAATTCTATAAATGCTGACTCGTAATACAATAAAATTTCTTCACATATTGCGAAAGGTGCTAAATATTGTTTTATCTGATAATTTCAGTTCCGACCAACAATGAAGAATTCGACTAATTCATTAAGTATACCGAATAAGAATAGTCATTCCATGTCATCTGCACAATATTTGCTACCATTACCGACACCGTTATCTAGCCGACAAACACTCGCCTCAGTCGACAACATTCCTTCCATTCTCAACGACAACGACCTACAACGAGTGCCACCTTCATTCAGATCTATTTCTTCTTCCGCAACATTTGGTAACTTTCACTCACATCTTCTTTTCTACTCTCTCTCTCTCATTCCCCACCATTCTTTCTAGGCAATGGTCCTCTTCTTCAGTCTCAACCACAGCCTCAAGTCATCCACACCGCCAACCGATCCAATCCCATGCCATCATGGCGAGGTTACTTGCCCATGAGATTTGAGCCCATGACCATGGATCAGTATCAGATCAATACTCACTTCTCACAGAAAGTCTTTCTCGGTGGCATTCCGCCTGAACTCACCGAAGGTTCGCCCTTCTTCTCATCATTTCTCCCATCATCTCTCTACTTTTTCGTTTCAGCTGAGCTGTTGTTGGTGTTGAGAAAGTTCGGCAAGTGCAACATCAAGTGGCCCAAAAACGATGGACTCACTCATAACATGCCAGGTACTCCACTCTCATTCTCACTTTGTCATACCCTCACACCATTCACACAGGTTTTTGTCACGTTGTGTTTCGCGAGTCACGATCAGTGTGCGAGCTTCTCAAGCACTGTACCCGACAACAACGATCGACTATCGACTACTTTCTTCATATTCACATGTCACTGACATCATCATCAACAACAACGACAATGACAACGGCAGCTGGAGGTCCATCTTCAGCATCGTCGGGTCTTTCGCTTCGACCCAATCGACTCAAACCAGTATGTATCACCCTCCTCTGTATCATCGCCAGCTCCGTCTATTACTGCCGCTAGATTCAAGTTGTGCCATGGAACATGAAGGACAACGTGTTTGTCGTTCAACAAGAAAATATTTCTACCAACGATGCATCCTACAAGGATTGGTCACGAACAATCTTCGTGTCACCACTTCATGGCAAGATGACGGCATTCAGTTTGGCCACGATCATGGCCAATGTGTTTGGCTCGGTGTCCATGGCTCAGATCAACACGGACAAGTATGGTTATCCAACGGGTGAGTGAGAGATTGTGGGATGGGTGTAAGGATTGAGAGAGTATGGGTGTTGTAGGTACTGGAACAGTGTTGTTCTGTGATTCGCATAGTTACATGCGGGCAGTGGCTGCAGGTGCAATCGATATCAAGTGTGACTGTTTTCACAAGTTGGTGAGTTGATTAGATGTGAGGATGAGAGTAGTAGATGTGAGATACGTTGTGTTTAGCTCGATATTGATCCATTCCTGCGTGAAAACGAACCGTGTGCATTTTGTCCATCGGTTGCTGACTTGTTTTGTCGAAACTTTCATTGTCTTCGATCGTACTGCAAACAATGTTGGGTGAATCGACATGGATCAAAACCATTGGCTGACCACCAACCTGCTACCCGACGACAACAACCATTACCGCAAATTTAAACTATGGAATCTATCTTAATCAATGTAGAGCAACCTTTTTTCTATGTGTTTTCTTTTTTATTCACTTTTGTATACATTTTCTCTCCTTTCTTGTTGAAAAAAGGGTGCTCATGTCTTCGTTTTACATGTGTTTAAAAACTTAATGCGAAAATTGGTTATTGTGCTTTTTTATTTGTGTCAATGTGTGGCGTGTACATAAATTGTTTCTATCGAGAAAAACTACTAGGAAGTTTTTACATCGATTGATATCGTTTGCCATTGTTCATTTGTTTTTCTAGTTGGTATTTCTCATTTGAACTAATAGTAAACCGGTTTTCACTGATCTTGTAAATATTTGTAGAATAGTCATTTCACAAATGAAGATTTTTGTCTTGTTTTTTTTTGTTTTTGAACCTGTCTACATGTTAATATTGTTGTCATGATTTTCCATTGTTTTTCTTTGCGAAGAAAATAAACAGTTGCTTGGTCATCTAAATGAAACATGATTTGTTGATGGGAAGATCCAACGGTTTTAATAACGACATATTCCAGGGTTCGAAAATAAATCGTTTTTTTTTATTTTCTGGTAATTTAAATATTATCAGCTATGCGAGCTGTTTCTGCTTTTCTTTTCTCGCTTCCCGGCATATAGTATTCGAAGAAGAAGAGAGAGAGAAACAGAAAGAAACGTTAAATGTTCATCATAGTGCACACGTGCTTGTAATAGAAACAAGAGATAGAAAGAGAGATGCATATTGAAAACGAACGATTTCATACATTGTTTTTATCGCGATTCGAGCGGAAAAGAACACTATCAAATAAACATGCTAATCAAGATGTTCATCGTTTTAGATATTTTTGTAATAAATAAATTTCTATTCAATGGATAAAAAATTTCTAAAAACCTCTTCATCATCCGATCTAGGTGAGTTTGCATATTGTTGATTATTATTCGAATTACTTTTCTACGAAGGTTCATCAGATAATGAAAGGAATCTTCAGTCAACGTCTCATTTATCATTGTTTCCATCTTTACATTCAACTATAGTTTCGAATGAAACATACAACGATATAGATGAAATCGAAAATCAAAATTTTCTTTATGATAATTCTACTTTTTCACGATCATCAACAATGATTCGATGGTATGTTCAAAACAATTACGGTCAAATCATTGTTGCACTTGACTGAGTTCTGTTTAAGTTTATGAAATTGTTTGATCGAATGTATTTTAGGCAATCAGAAATGGAAAACTTGAATTTTCGTTCGAGTTTTTCTCAACAACAGCAACTTTCATCTGGGGAATCCTGTTTTGCTAAAGATGTTTTGTAAGTAGCGTGCTAATCATGCTCCTAAATTTCTCTTAATGTTGCTTCGCTTTAAATTGAAATAGGAAAAATGTACCCACATCATCATTATCAAATGTTTTAATCTCACCGATGTCTCGCTTATCAGCATCATCATCCGTGATGTCATTCAACAATATTTCTAATCACAAAAATTTTGAGCAACAAACGGTAAGCACCATGATCCTCGTAAATCGATAGAGATTATACAAAAATATATGATTATCAAATCATCCACGGATATAGCATAGGTTTCTTCTCTCTCTCATTGATTTTCGCCGACGGAATGATCATTCGCTTATTAAAGTGGAATTTGACAATTTAGGCTCGATCAACATTAACCAGTTCAACGGATCAATTGATCACATCCAGTGAGAACATCGATCGTTTTACTACTGCACAATCACGTCTGCCATTGTCAACACCATCATCTAGCCGACAAACACTCGCCTCAGTCGACAACATTCCTTCCATTCTCAACGACAACGACCTACAACGAGTGCCACCTTCATTCAGATCTATTTCTTCTTCCGCAACATTTGGTAACTCTCACTCACACCTTCTTTTCTACTCTCTCTCTCTCTCTCATTCCCCACCATTCTTTCTAGGCAATGGTCCTCTTCTTCAGTCTCAACCACAGCCTCAAGTCATTCACACTGCCAACCGATCCAATCCCATGCCATCATGGCGAGGTTACTTGCCCATGAGATTTGAGCCCATGACCATGGATCAGTATCAGATCAATACTCACTTCTCACAGAAAGTCTTTCTCGGTGGCATTCCGCCTGAACTCACCGAAGGTTCGCCCTTCTTCTCATCATTTCTCCCATCATCTCTCTACTTTTTCGTTTCAGCTGAGCTGTTGTTGGTGTTGAGAAAGTTCGGCAAGTGCAACATCAAGTGGCCCAAAAACGATGGACTCACTCATAACATGCCAGGTACTCCACTCTCATTCTCACTTTGTCATACCCTCACACCATTCACACAGGTTTTTGTCACGTTGTGTTTCGCGAGTCACGATCAGTGTGCGAGCTTCTCAAGCACTGTACCCGACAACAACGATCGACTATCGACTACTTTCTTCATATTCACATGTCACTGACATCATCATCAACAACAACGACAATGACAACGGCAGCTGGAGGTCCATCTTCAGCATCGTCGGGTCTTTCGCTTCGACCCAATCGACTCAAACCAGTATGTATCACCCTCCTCTGTATCATCGCCAGCTCCGTCTATTACTGCCGCTAGATTCAAGTTGTGCCATGGAACATGAAGGACAACGTGTTTGTCGTTCAACAAGAAAATATTTCTACCAACGATGCATCCTACAAGGATTGGTCACGAACAATCTTCGTGTCACCACTTCATGGCAAGATGACGGCATTCAGTTTGGCCACGATCATGGCCAATGTGTTTGGCTCGGTGTCCATGGCTCAGATCAACACGGACAAGTATGGTTATCCAACGGGTGAGTGAGAGATTGTGGGATGGGTGTAAGGATTGAGAGAGTATGGGTGTTGTAGGTACTGGAACAGTGTTGTTCTGTGATTCGCATAGTTACATGCGGGCAGTGGCTGCAGGTGCAATCGACATCAAGTGTGACTGTTTTCACAAGTTGGTGAGTTGATTAGATGTGAGGATGAGAGTAGTAGATGTGAGATACGTTGTGTTTAGCTCGATATTGATCCATTCCTGCGTGAAAATGAACCGTGTGCATTTTGTCCATCGGTTGCTGACTTGTTTTGTCGAAACTTCCATTGTCTTCGATCGTACTGCAAACAATGTTGGGTGAATCGACATGGATCAAAACCATTGGCTGATCACCAACCTGCTACTCGACGACAACAGATATTTTAAACACGTAGTTAACAATGATGCCTGTAATCACTCCTTTTCGTTGTTCTGCTTTTTTTATCTTCCTTTTTACGCGATGTGTTTTTGTTTTTATCTTGAAAATTAGAGATTGTGCTTTTGTGTATGTGTGTGATATGCTTTCTGCTCTTATGAACTCTCTATCGATTAAAGGCTGCATTCTGCTATGCTTTCAATCGATATTCTTTATGCTTGTTTGTTCTTTTTTTGGAAAGACCGTTCAACGTGCTTAAGTAGTAGAAAATGACAAACGTTTATGTACGTCATAGACATTCCTATGTGATTTTTAACATCTGCCAAAAAGAGGTATTGATGCATGTTGAACGGCATTGTCGAACGATTTACTATAATAAACCTGAACTTTTACTAACAAATACGAATAATGCTGTACATATGGATTAGAGTGCCCATTTTATTCTACAACAATAGATTCTCGAATAAAATTATACAGTGCATATTAAGAAAATGTCTGTTACAACCATGTTGATCCGCCATCTGGAACTTTTAGTTTACGAACTAATTGTGTTTCACTGTATTTTTCATATGTGTCTTCTACTACACCATTTGGATCATACTCTTGACGTAGTCGGTAGAGTGCATCCACGAAGGTTATAAAGTGCATTGTATCAAGTTTTTTTCCATGGAATATTTTATGATATTTTGTATACGCTCGAATGTATTCATTTCGATAGAATAATTTCACGTGACGTGCATAAACGATCAAAGATGTGCCCGTTTGAAATTGATCCGCATAAATTTTGGTTAAATCTTCATGAATATGATTATCATCAAACCATTGTCGAATGTCTTTCGTAGTCCAATCTTTTAATCCGAATAGTTTGCTACCTTCCACTTCAGTTTTCTTCTCTTGGATAGTGTCAGGTGCTGTAAGTGGAACAAGCGGAGTCGAAGCAACGGCCAGCGGTTTTTGATCGGTGTCAAACATTGATGCTAGTTCTTTGATTGCATCGGAAAATAATTTTCGTCCAAAATGAATATATTTCTGACCAGCAATTCGAATACCAAGCCAACCACTAGCACGATACTGTTGGTTAGGTGCATAGACAGGCACGATACGCTTTTTTAATGTGTCGCTTGCATATGAAAGTTCTTGTCGACATGATTTTGAATCGTAATATTCTTTTGAGACAATCAAAACAATGATCGTTGCCAGTTCCATCGCTCGTGCAATCTCTTCCCAGAGATCGTCGGAATGTGCGATCGTATCTTGTGCTTGTTTATAGTCCACCCAAACCGGTACATGTGCCGATAAACGCTCAACAAGTTCGTGACAAAATTCTGAGTCACTGTGTGAATAACTGATCATTGCAAGTGGTCGTTGACTTGTTGTCTGACTTGGTACATTCGAGATTGGACGTACAGATGATTTAAGGTTCCATATAATTCCTTCCGCAGCTTTTTTCAATGAACACAGATCACGTGGAGTCGATTTCGATCTCGAACCAACATACAATGCTGATGATGTTGCCAAATTTGATATTGTATGCATAAGCGTAGAATTGGATTGGAATTTTTCATGATAACATTCATGGAACGATATACTCCACAGTAAATTTGTTAATGCAAGCAAAGATTCGTCTTCTACTGGTTGACGATTTCGATTAACGTCACCAACAATCGTTGCAAAGTGAACGATCAATTGCGATAAACATTGAAATAGCTGCTCATTTTCGTTCACACACTTCGTCAATATATCATCATTGACAAACAGTTTGCAAAGTACAATTAACATTTCTGATATGTGAAAACATCGATAGGATAGATTTTCACGACGTGCAGCTTCGATGGTATGCGAGACAAGTTCATGAAGTGTTTGACACATTTGACCATCAGCACACATGGACATTTGTTTGATTTCATCGGCTTCCATTAGTAGCGCATAGATCATGCAGCGCAGAAAATGAAAACAATTATATTGTACTTCACTGTAGCGCTTGCGAAGTTGACTGTCAGTATCACAAAGAATTTGACGACAATTTAATTGATTGAGAATCTCCACACCGGCAGGATGTCGAGCTAATTTTTGAAGAACCAAATGAATATATTGACAAACGTTATAGCTCGGTCGCATTTCTTCGTTTGTACTCATATCCGTTAACCATTGAATACAAGAATGTGGCCATCGACTTTCGATAATCAATGAAACTAATGTGGGCTTCTTCGAGAAAACTTTCAGTACACCAAGAATGGTGTGAATAACACGCTGCCGTTCTTGACAATGCCAATATTTTTTCGTAAATGTAAGTAGATATGCAAGCATACTTTTTGGAACATCATCTATGGCTACCGGAGTCCAAATGCTTGAGTAAGTCACAATAGGTAAGATACAATTGATCAAACCGTCGTATCGACCATCAGACAAAAAGTACGATTCTTTCAACAAAACAATATAATTTCGGAAGATGACTTCATATTGAGATGGGTCTTTGAGTAAAACTAATACTTCCATTAAGCATACTTCATAAAAGGCGTTTGCCAAAGTTTCCAAAAACTTCTTGGTTTGAATTAATTCGTTATTTTGCTCGTCATTGTTCGATAATATCGCACCGAAAATAGGTATAACTCGATACAAGTTATCGATAATTGCAAAAGCAAATGTTTTATTAGCTTGTAAACCATGTGGAATTGCACGTTTTAACTGCAAGTGTAATTGTTCGACCACACCATCTCGATTTTCCGATGATGGATTTGTTGATAATGCCTTGAAACTATTGATAAATTCATCAGCAAGCATTTGACATGAAACAGGGTTCAAATCACCACTCATATTCTCGTTTTTTTTTCTTTATGAGAAACAAACTGGTACAACACGATCATATATATATATATATATATTGATATGTATTTAGCTGTAATTCTACCTTTTCAAGCATACTGTCATTAAATAATCATTTGAATGTGCGTTTACCGTCAATATATTTGCACATATGAAACGTCATTGAATTTTAATATGACAAATTGCCTTGTCATGCTGACAATAACAGTACACATTACAATCTCAAAACCATTATTATATTGATTTTACAGGTGGCTTATCAATAGATTTTTGATAAATGGCCAATTTAATCGGATGAATAATCTATCTCGTTTTTCATTCTCTCACTCTCCGTCTCTGTTGAATATTATTGAAAGAATATACGTATAAATACACTCATGCACGCAAATACACAGACACATATAGAAGAAAAAGAATTTTATCAAATATTTTTGGAACATAATTACGCACGTCGAATTAAATCTTGAGTTTTCTTGTTCGCACTATCAATTCGAACTTGTCCAACTTCAGTTTTAACTGCAATCCGATCGAGTTGTTTATTTTGATTTTCGATAGTGTCACCCATATCAAGAGCCATGTTTTTTAAATTTCCAAGATAACTGCCAACTAATTGCAAATTATCGTCCATTTCGTCCTCGCGATCGTCATTTGTGATGCGAGTGATATAACCTTTCGAAGGCATACCTTCTTCACCAGCCATGCGTAGTTTTGGCTCAGCTATAGTCGGCGACGAGTTTTCACCACTGATGCTTGTACTACTATTCGTGAATGGGCGATGTGTACGACTTGCACGCTGCCATGGAAGAACGCATAGACCACAACATTTTTGCAAATTGTTTAGATTCCTCTCTGCATCATCCATACCAGCATGAATATTGTCGAGACCATTCTATAGAAAGAACAACAATGTTCATAGTGCGGAAAAGTGATTGTTTACCTCGATTCGCTTGAGTTTTTCGCCCTGATCATCGAGCATGATCATGGTGTTAGTACCGACTTCTTGAGATTCGGCAACTAAACCAAGCATACGACGTGTTGATTCTAAAGATTCGTTGGTTTTTGCATTAATCTGAGTTCTAATGCCGTCTAATTCGTCATTTCCAGTTGCACGATCATTATTTGATGGATTCATGTTTGTATTGTTCTCTTTTCTTTGCCTTGCGATATCTTATGTTGCCACCTTATGGCTAAAATGAAACAACGTGAAGAAAAAGAGATATAACAGATAGGCGAACAAACAAGTAAATGAAAAGACGTAACAGCGGGGCAACATATAAATGAGATAGGGTGATGATAGCGAACGAAAAAGAGAAGACGAAGAGTAGAAAAGTAAATCTAATGACGTAAGGATCTAATTGTATTAGCTCAATGTTCGTATACAATACAAACTACTTCACAAGCGAAGAAGAAACATGTTTCTCATCTATAGATATATAGGTATTGATTTACAGATGTACAAACATCAATCAATATTGATTTAGGTCAATGAGTGAATTGGAAAGTATCTCAGTCATAGGAGGTATTCATTCTTCACCAGCCATGACGTATACTGTTACAATCAGTTACACATCAAAGGAATTGATTTCCATAATTTTATGAACGAAACTTATTCCATCAAATCTCGTATTAGAATGAACGAAAATGTTCTTTACTCTTCGCGTAATTAATTGACCGAAGTACAAAAAAATTCCGACAAACGACATACTTCCGAAACAATTGCAATCCTCTAGGAGACAATTCGATGAAAGTAATGAACAGATGTTTTGTTTGAAACAGATATCAGAGAACACGTTCTGTTTTATATTCGATGGCCACAGATGACGCTGTTCGTCGCACCATCTGTACTGATTGGTTAATAAAACAGCGCTTCTTTGTCTCTCTGTCGACGGTGGTCCGTCCGTCGAAGATTATCCATTCATTGTTAATTGTTTCACCCTCTCTCTATTCATTTGTTGTTTTTAGATCGTCTAACGATGTCTTCGTTTGCAAGTCCTATTCCTCCGCCTGTTTTTGACTCGGACGAATCGGATGTAGCCAGTCAACAATCCACCGACAGTAGTTGTTTAGCATCCCAATTCAATCGACGTACTCGTCTTTCCTTTTCACCAAAATTAACTATTAAGAGTAGTTGTAGTCAAGTCTTACCAGCATCAGCAACACTTTTCGATGAATCAACATGTGGTAGTTGCAGTCAACCTTTACAAGATGATTCATGCAGTCTTAGTCAGCAATCATCACAACAAGATTATATTCTCAATGATTCGATAAACATTGAATCAGCGTTATCTCGATTAACAACATTATCGCAAACCCCGTCCGAAATCTCTTATCAGTCGTCGCCCATCTCGTCACATGTCACCAAATCACATGAATTCAAATCACCGTGTCACCCTCGTTTTACGCCATCATCCGGTACCGTTGCACTGAAACCGGCAACAACATATACAGTCAAGTACGCAACGAAAAGCACAACTAATAATAATAAACGTAAACGAAGTACGACGAGAAATCGAGATCCAGTATTGAAGTCAGAATTATCTGTTGATCGAGTGTCACTAAAAACACCCGATCAATCACCATGTACACGCCGAAAAAATCTTGATTATGTACAAGAAAGTACATTTCGTTCACCGAAAGTCCAACGTCGAAGTCGCCATCATGATGACTCTCTTTCTCTGACAACATCGACGATTTCCAGTCATGATGAACAATCAACACTCAAGTCAAAAGGTGACTTAGTTAATACAAATCCATTCAGTCCGCAATTGAATTCTTCGGCGAATAAACGTGTGAAGCGTGATTCTCCCTGTGTACCTATTGTTAAGACTACAACGACACCCGCTCCTCGTTATCGTACGCGTCTCGTTGCTAAACGTGACCAACAAGCTGCAGCGCATGTACCATCCGAACGTCGACAATCATCTCGAACTGTCCCAGCTGGTTCGCCATCTTTACGCGAACTGACTATTCGAAGATTCGATGAAGAATTCCATCAAGAATCGTTGCTTGGCCATGGTGAATTTTCACACGTTTATCTATGTCGAAATCGTCTCGATGGAATTACTTATGCTGTTAAAGCCTCGAAACAACCAGTACTTGGTACCAGTTATGAACAAATGGCATGGCGGGAAACATGTGCACATGCTGTACTGATCTCACATGAAAACTTAGTACGATATCATTCAGCATGGATCGAGCCCGATGGAAGATTTTTCGTGCAATTAGAGTATTGTAATGGTGGATCATTAGAAGATGTAGTTGAAAAGAATCGACGCAATCGCGTCTTTATGTACGAACAACAACTAAAACAGATTCTTCATCAAATGAGCGATGCATTGGCATTTATGCATGCACAAGATCTAGCACATCTAGATATCAAACCAGCGAATATAATGTTATCTCAATGTTCAGTGAATATCAATTTTGATAAAGACGATGATGATGACAACAACCATATTACTTATAAACTAACCGATTTGGGACATGTTAGTCAGATTAGTATGTCGTCAATGGAAGAAGATGGTGATAGTCGTTATTTAGCATTAGAAGCTTTGCAGAAATCGCATTCGAAGCAATTGAATTTAGCTAAATGTGACATATTCTCGTTGGGTTTAACACTGTATGTTTGTGCGACCAATCGAGAAATGCCCAAACAAGGCAATGAATGGCAACAATTAAGATTAAATATTACTCAATATTTAAATGCAGTGCCTCATTGTACAGTTCATTTTAACGAACTTCTTTTGGGACGAATGTGTAATCTAGATCCGAATCAACGGCCATCAGCGTATGAGGTAAGTTTCATTGGAAAGATTCTTCATATCGAGAAAGGAGAATGTGATATTAGATTTCGAGCAGGTGATCATTTTTCTCAGCATCTTAGTTTTACAATGTAAAATTAAAGCTATCTGAAAGATTCTAATCTCAGTTCTCCACTCGAGATACATTCCATTGAAAAACTAATAACATTAGTTTTACGTGATGTGTCCCAGATTCCATCCAGGAGAAAATTAATTAATTATCTTGACACGCAATTAGATTTTATTTTCTATGAATAGCATCTCAGTCAATTAGTAAATATCGTACAGGGCACAATGTCAATCTTTGCATATTCAAAGAGATCAGTCATGTTAATCTCAATGAATAGTACCTGTGTACATTAGAAAGAGCAATCTATGCTATTAACTTTGTTGTTTTAGCTTTTACTCAATCCTGTTGCCAGTCCAACATTACTTACTAGTCGAGAATCGCTTCGGTAAGTTGAATATCTGAAATAAATAACAACAGAAATCTTTTTTTTCCTTCCATCTAGTCATAGTCTTAAACGTGAACGTCAAAAGAATCTAATGTTGAATAAGAAACTCCTTAGTCATTATCTTTTAACCAATTCTTCCGACCTTCAAACATTACCAACCGGTATCAATGATTCGAATCTTCCATGTCAACAACTATTAATTTCACCAACTCAATCTACTGTCGTACCGCAACATCAATACGCATCTACACCGAATGATACCTCTCGAATATTATTGATAAACACATCGAACTATTCGACGACAACGCCATCAACAAATCTAAATCAATCCATAGCATCACCAGTACGTGGTGGTTCACTCGCAATGAAACAACAAACAAAACCAGTCGGTACAAATATGTTTCGTCATTATTCGAGTATTATCTGAACTTAATATGATTTTCTCTCTTTTTTCTTTCATGAGTAGCCATAAAACACTGTGACATGTTCACCAACCAAACGTTGTTCTCTCTTCTATTGCTTATCAACCAATAATAATAAAACGAAACTGATTTTTTTTCTCCTTTCTTTCACTCTCTCTCTCTCTCTCTCTCTCTTTTTCGCTCGTTCGCTTACGAAATAGTAAAAAATCTTGTACACATTTCTCTTTTTTTTGTTCTTCTCAGCGTGATCTCTAGTCTTATTGCTTGTCTATCTCTGTAAAGATTTCTTCTATTTTTTTGTTAATCTGTGTTTTTTTTGCTCTTGTTAGATTTGTTCGAAATGAAAAATATTCAGATTAAATAAATGAACTTCATTTTGTATTCTTTTTTTTTCTGTATTGAAGATGTTTCTGACAATGGAGAGTCAAAATCAATCAACAAGCAAAATTATCTGGCGTATCACCAATGCCATCGGCTGTATATTCTTTCTATTCGCAGCTTTTGTTAACTTGAACGATCATGATTGGTATTTGTGGGTAACGATTTACATGTGTACATCAATATTTCTCGCGATTGAATTGTTTAACTATCGCTCGTTATCAAATGTGATTATCTGTATGAATGCATTTGTATTTTGTTTGATCATTGCATATGGTTGTCACTTTTTATTTAAATATCAATATGAAGGAGGTACGATGAACGTGAAGAGCCACTTTTTGCATTACGAAGAAGGAAGAGAATTAAGTGGATTAGCTTTAGCAAGTAGTTGGTTATTTTTAGTTCTTTTGAATCGTTTATTATATTTTAACTATCGTTTATCATTCGTTGTTGTTCTATGTGGATTGTTTCTAACATTGGTACCTGTTGGCATGTGGTCGGTTTGTTTTGTATCAGATGACTGGCGACAACGATTCCCGCAGTGCCATACAATGATTGTTTCTGAAACACATTCTCATTTTCAGCCAACGTTTTAAACAAAATATCATGGATACTACTTTTCTTTTCTATGCATGATTACATCTATTCTATTAGTTGAGTATTTTTCAATACTAAAGTCCGTTCCAATCTTCTTTTTTCGTCTTGTTTTGTTCCCCAAACTGCATCCTACGTTCTAATTGATAGCTATTGTTATCTACTTGTACATACATAGTTAATCTTTATAATAAAAATAAAACGAAAATTCTTGAGTTGTTTCAGATAAGAAAAGAATCATGTATTCAATTTTGATTCTATTGTTGCTCGGTATACTTTTGTTAAGTATAATCGTCTATTTAATGGTTCACTATATTCTCAATGAACAGCAATTATTTAAACTTAAATATACGCTTTATGCGAGTCTAGTCATCTTATATTCAATTATATTACCACCGATTTTTCTACTTCATCCACGCAGTGCTTTGAACATACGTCTCTCGGCCATTGGTTTGAATCCATTTCTTCGTTTGTTCGGTTTGAAGTATCGTGTGGAGAATGGACAAGTTTTAGACGATGGCAAATCTTGTGTGATTGTGGCGAATCATCAGTCATCGATTGATTTTATTGGCATGATGTATCTTTGGCCGAAACACATTCATTATTGTACTATATTAGCAAAGCAAGAGTTGCTTTGGGCTGGGCCATTCGGGCCATCATCGTGGCTAGCAGGTGTCGAATTTGTCGATAGAAAAAATCGTCAACGAGCAGCAGAAACAATGAAGAATTTGATTGAAAAACTCAAAACCCAATCACTTCGATTGTGGGTATTTCCCGAAGGTACATCAATTAATTAAACTTTTTACTCTTTTTAACTGTGACCTTATTCTCATCGTATAGGAACAAGAAATATGTCCGAGACATTTCTTCCATTTAAGCTTGGCGCTTTTCGCACAGCTATTGAAGCACAAATACCCATTGTTCCCATTGTTTTTTCGTCATATAAACCAATATATAATGTCGACAAATCGACGAATAGTTATTATTGGCGTCCTGGTTGTGTAACGATCAAATGTCTTGAACCGATCAATACAACAGGTATGACACTTGACAATGATCTTCAACGATTGACTGACATGACGCGAAAACGCATGATGGACGCATATCTCACAATTCAAACAACTGTGATCAACGACAAAAAGCACTGGTGATAATGAGATACTTGAGAATGAATGTATGCATTTGTTCTTAACTCCAATAAGGACCTGTGATCGTATGAAGAGTTTTTGTTTTGCTTAAGTGTGATATCTTCTTACTCATATATATTCATTCTCGATCGTACTCGTTGAACGAATATACAATGAGGTTTTTTTTTTCTTCCGACATTTTATTTTCATCTACGTGTGTAATCCAGGTTGATAAACTCATCTTGTTTGCTTTCATTGCCTATTCCCTATTAATCTTCTATCCGTTTTTTGTCATTGATCATGACATTATGTTAACAAAGAACAAACAAAAGAAAAAGACCTATTTTGAATATCACATCGTATAATGAAAGTCAAAAAGATCTACAGTCGAAGTTGAGATTCCCTTGACGTTATGTTTGCTAACAATGACAAAATAAATTATTTCGTAATCGATCGACAAAGTTATGTAGGTTGAGTTATCCGATACCGGGTATTCGGAATATTTCGCACTCGAATGATTCCAGCTCTACATAATGAAATCTCGCTAATTTTATTATTATTATTGAAATGTGTCTGGATTTATTTACATCAAAAGAGAAACATCCGATTAGTGATTAACATGTTCGAAAATAATCATTTTATGATGACTTTCCCTCTTCTTTTGTTGCTCATAAAATGAAAGAGAAGAAATATGCGCTACGCTTGATTCTATTGATGCAAGGCAGCTGTTGATGGTGCGTCAGTTAATGGTTCGTCTTGAGTAGTTTGGTAGATTCGTGGAATTTTAAGTAATTTTGAATAACTATGTTGACGACTAAAGAATAATCGAGAAAAACCAATTTCAAGAAGAAGAAGAAGATATATCTTACATTCTTTGAAAGAATAAAACAGTCAATCCAAATACCGTAGCAACAAGAAGAATTCCTAGAAGAACAAATAACAAACGACTTGTTCGACTGACGAATGAATTCTCATTGGAATAGTTGGAAGTAAAGAACAAATGACGTTCATTCGAACGTTCGATATCAACTTTCGTTTGAAGTAACGCTCCTAAATAAAACAAAAGCAATCGAATAAGCGAAAACAATACAATTCAATTTTTTGCGACGTTCTCACTTGTTAATAATCCGGTGTAATTGTACAAGGAAAGTGTATTACCCATGCGAGTAGTCATTGATAGCACAGGTTTATCTGCTGTTATATTCAATTGAATCGATGCTAAACTGTATTGAACGGCATGCATTAGATGTACATTGGCGATTCCATATCTATTTTGAAAGTTTATGTTAATCGAATGAATGTGAGAAAGTTGAATATTTACTCGGCATCACAAAGATAATCTTTTTTACAGAATTCGTTTAAATGATGAACAATAATGGGACAAGTTTGATTCCACAATGAACGTTCATTCCACTAATAGAATGAAATTATGAATACAAACAAATGTATTCGTTATGCTTCTTACTTGTTCTAATGTAAATCCATCGAGTATCATCGACACGGGTAATGTAGTTTTAAGACTATCTAAACAAGAAGATTTCGGTGATATTTTTACAAATAAATCAAATAAAATTTTACCTGTTTGTGCGATCTTTACTGTTATTAGAAGTGTAGCAACTACGATTGAGATGAGCATCTTTCCAGTATTGGCACGAATGGGGTCAATATGATCAGTAACTGAACTGCGCGTCTATATGTATATATCTAGATGAGATATCTATTGTGATGTGATGCTGTTCCTTTTATTCTCCTCCTATTATTATTTAGATGGCCATCAATGTACTGTTGATGGTTGATGATTTATTTTTTTAGCGTATAGAAAGATACTGTCCGACGAAGGGAAAGGAAAAAGAAAACACATTTCTGTCTTGCCTCGATCTATCGGATATGCTACATAGAAGAATGAACGTGCATTTAATTGCTAGCTCTCTCTCTCTCTATCTCTCTCTGGGGCTTGTTTGCTTTTTATGGCAGAAGCAGTTGAGCATTCTTTTCGTTCACATGTACACATATGTGAGAGATCAAAACATCTGAGATGGAAGGAAACAGAAGTGACGATAATGTTCAATCGGCAGTGATTTCATATTCTGACTTGTTTTGTTCAAGAGAATGAGAATAACATAGAAAGAATGTTTGACTTATCAATCGATTCTTTCCAGAGGATATACGTCTAGCAGATGTGGAAAAAAACGACTGAAATGAATCAATCATTTTTATGAGGAATCTTATCTTCTACAATCGAAACTTGAAATAAAACAAATCTTAGTTTAATGCGAAACAGATTGTTTCCGAAAGGATAAACAACAGTGTCTACATTACGATGAAAATTCTAAATCGATATGCTACGTGATAGATGTGTAGTATGGACCTATAAAGGATATGAATAAGATGACATAAGACACGGATAAAAACGAATATCTGCACGCGAGTTTTCAGAAAATCTCTGAAAAAAAAGTAAAGAGATGTAGGTCTGTACGTCTCATGTTCGCGTAAATCCGAATGAAAAGCGAGTTGAAGATTATGGTGAGACGACATTTTCAATGCCGGACTATTAATTATTCGATTTCCTCGAAAAAACGACATCCGACACTATTTCTTTTTTATCTGTAGATTACAATCGAGGAATATTCTGAATTTGCCTATTCATTATAATGTGTTTTCTAATTGAATATGAATGTTCAGATCTGATAGAAAATATACCTGCGTAATAGCATATGTGACGTATCCAGTGAACTAAATGAACCTTATTTTCGAAAAGGAATATGGAATTATCAATCGTGTCTGACATCGTTTCGCCATTCTACTATTGCAAAGGGAAGATTGAATTCGATTGATAAATTACGTTATATTTGTTGTTTAAAATTCATAATCTATTGCACAGACATTGACGAGTACAATATAAAAAAAAGGAATGGGAAAAGGAAGTCACTGTTTGAAGTCGTTCGAGTTTATACTGTAAATTTCTTTTCGCTCTTATCAACATGCCAATACATCCGAACAGTTGTGCGATCAAGCCAGTTCATGTCAACCTTCTTCATTGGCGATGGAATCGAACGATCGAGTCGTTGAGCAGCATGTCGAGACACTAGATGAATCGTATTGGATGTGCTGAAAAATGTATTCGATGATGTCTACAAAGCAAAACAACAAGAAGGCTTTTCCTTGCAAATACCAATAAGATGTAGAAGAGAAACTCACTTGCCAAAAGTACAAAATTCCTTCGTAAGCGGAATAAGAAGCCAGATATTTGCCATCCGGTGAGAATTCGACACAAGTAATTACTTCATTCTTTGGATGAGCTTGAAATGGCTTGAATGAAAAACAAAGTAAACTAATGTTTCTTCGAAAAATAGATTTTATCTTTACTTGGTATTTCGGTGTCTTTAAATCATACAAAGCAAGAACACCTGTTTTCGTACCAACACATAATTTCGGTGAGTCATAGCAGTAAGTTACTATTGGATATCTAAAGAACAGTTTAGAAATTTTAAAACGATGATTGATGATCATAAATTTTTACTTTAGTAGTAATCCGAATGTTTCATGTACGGCTTGAACACTTTTATGTCGAAGAGTGCTTAAATCAATGCAATTCAATATGATATCGGTAACCTGAAAAATCAATAAATTTCGATCAGTATTTGTAATCATTGATGTGAATTATTTTACTTCAATAATCAATTCCGCAACATCATGTGGACATTTTTCGATAAGGATCTTAATTAAACGAAGTATTTCATGTTTTTGTTCATTTCTTATCGTCAGTGTCGTTTGCGATGGTGCGGCAGTGCGTGCTGCCGACGACGATGTTTGACCAGATTGCGAAAGAACATGTTTGGCTATCTCGCGTGCTAGTGTAATGATGACCACATTCGAACGGGATGTAGCAATCAATGTCAACGCAGTCCGTGCTGTTAGACAGGTATCTGTTTTAGGTGTCAAAATTCCGCTTATTACACTAAATGAAAACAAAGTATTCGATGCAAACTTTGACTAAATCAACACAAGAAGTTTCTGGGTTAGGATACAAGAACAAAACACAGACAATGAGGAAAAAAAAGCGTGCATTAGGTTCTAACCAACACACCTCGTTCCATGCCGTTTGATTGTTAAATCGATTTGTCTAGATAAAAACAAAGCAAGCATTCCCCTCCACCCTTTGGCTTGTCATACTACCTGCTCGTATAGATATTAGGCTGCCTGAAAGTATTCCTCGCGCTCAAACCTTTATACTCTGCTAGATATGATTACTTACTTGCTGGAGATCGTTGTACTATCACTGATCGCACATAGATCAAGTAGTGTTAATAGAACTTGTCCAATATCTAAATATGGTTCCCAGATTGTATAACCACGACCAATAAGATCGATTGCTGTTCGACGAATAACAGTATGGATGGGTATATGATCGAAGTTCGATGGAGATAAAAGACTTGTTAAGATTCGACCTATAAAGAATGAAAGCAGATGATCATATCGATATCCATGAATATTAAATCGTTCGCACTCAGTTTTAAAATCATTTCAGGACTATCTACAGTAAATCCTTTGATTGGCGCATTTGATTGTTTTGTTTGTTCAACTTCTTGTCCGTACCGCGCACCGATAATGCCAATCAATATAATTGATAACATCTGTTGAGTTTTATACTGTTGATTGACTGTTGTTACTGTCGCTGTTTCGTTATTAACTAAAAGCAAAGTTCCACCAATAGGAATGAAAGTTACCCTTTTTTTCTAAACGATCTTACATGACAAATCATCGAGAAATATATCACGAATATCTTGATCGTATAGCGCACCATCGGCTTCTTTATTATATGACTGATTGAACAATATTGACCATTTTGATATGAATATATGCCATGCGTCGTGATTTTTATGCAAATGATCAAGTTCTTTTTCGAGTAATTTCCGTGCGGCATCCCGTAGCTTGAAATAAAGAACACAATTTTTTCAATATTTCAAAATGAAAATGTACCTCTAGACATAGATCTTGCCAGTGTGAACATAGGATCTCGATAGACAATGATTGAAAAGCTTTTGTTTGACATTGTTCAAGCATATCAGAACAATAAAACTGTAATAATTTACTCCATGCTTCTCGTTGATTTAACTAAAATTTAGTTCATCAACAATCAACCTATCAAAGCATTTCTCTCTACTTACCACTGCTTGATCACTTTGATCATTTGTTCTAGATATAAACAAAATTTTCGGATGATTTATTTAGAAAATCTCGGACTTACACATTGCAGATCCATCGATCACAATTCATTAAAATATAAACCATCGTTACTAAACTTAATAAATGCTCCGTATTGAGAATCGATGAGTACGTCCATCGCCATTGGTACACATAATTTTCTACTCGTTCTTGTTTTCTAAACATAAGAAGAGTGTTATCTATAAGAAACGATTTTTCTTTCTCAACAAACTGTCGTATTATCTCATTTTCGTTCACTTCCATTCCATCGAATGAAATCAGTGCTGTTTGAAGTGGTAAAAATGTTTCTGGAATATTATCATTGAGATACTGTTGCCATGTTGGTAAAACAATAGTTAAATGATCGTTTTTGCTCAAGATTCCATAAGATAGATATCGATTGGTACGATAGAGTTGTAGACGTTCTTGACAAATTTTATCCATTGTTTTATCGAATGACCATGGATGAAGCAATGAAACGAGAAAATCCGATAGTACGGCCAATGATTTCGATGTTTGGGTCAATTGTAATCTAGCATCACTATTTGCTGTGTCGATGTATTCTAGTAAACACATAACAAATTGATGAGAAAGGGAACGTAGGAGAGAATAGTTAGGAAATGATTAGCAAGTTAATAAAATAGATATTACTAGGATTTTGAGCGTGCTGTTTTTCAAGATCGAATACGATAATTTGGCCTAGCGTGAATAGAGAAAGAAAGAGAAATAAGAGAAGAGAAGTTATTAATCATGTAGTAGCAAAGCAAATATTCGAGTTAAGCATAGGACTACAGCAAATCTACTTACTTATCAATTGAAGTAAATCGAAGAGAACAAGTATGGATAGATCCTCGCCAAGATTTGTGTGAAACTGTTGTATGACAATCGGTAAACGATACTCCGTATGTTTGAATGAAGATGCACCGATTAAATCATGACGTAGATTACCTAAATTGAGAAACGATGACACATTTTAAATGATTTTCACATTCTTCGAACACTCTCTTACCGAGCTTTCGATTTAATTTCTTCATTTGATCATGATCTCTTCTTTTCCAAGTCGATCGTATTTGAAAGTAATGTGTACTTGTCATGGCCATTGACAATGGATCATTCTGCAAATCGCCGCCTGCATTCAATAGTCTCGGATCATTGTACCATTCAAAGAGTTCTTCCGCTAAGACTCCATGAGCAACTCGATCGAGGTTTCCTGTTTCAATTTGCCAAATAAATAAACTTCCATCTGAACATTTAATCAATAAAAAGTCATCATTGATTCGCCAACGTAGTCCAACAACAGGATACGATTGACGATTAGCTAATAACACCGTTTTACGTTCTTTTAAATTAATCAATGCCACGCTATGGTCATTAGCTATGGAGCAAACACAATATTGCACTTTGATCTAAAAACAAAACGCCGTGGCACAATTTTTTTCGTCAATGTCTTCATTTACGTTCAGCATGGGCGGTGGAATATGAAACATTAGAATGGCGCCGGAATGAATAGTAAACATATGTAATTGTGTATTGGTTGCTAAGTCCCATAAACGTATGGAATGATCGATACTACCACTGAGTAAATGCTGAATATCATAGCGTGAGTATTCGCTATGTGGATGAATTAAACAGGTGATTGCTTGACTATGTCCAGAGAGTGTTTGCACATCTGAATGGAACAAGTGAGTGTCGTATAGGAAGAAAAAAAATAATGGTTTACCGAAATTTTCTTGAGGTTGATCATTGCTTAAGAATAAATAGGAAATCAGTTTTAATGCAGGTAGAAGATAAATTTGTCCATTATCAGTACCAAATGCTAAACGGTCCATGGTAATCAAATGACAAGATGCTGTTAACTTCTGAACTTGATTTGGTAATAGCTTGAAAGAGAAAAGTCTTGTTTAATCTTTATAGGATCACAAAAATGATGACTTACTTCGTTGAAAACTTTTCGCACTGTGTGAACATTCTTCATTGCATTTGACCATACATCTTTGTAAGAAACTGACCATGATGGGAAAATATCTATTGAATATCAATGAGCAACATTGAAAAGAATGAAAGCAACCTTACCACTTGTGGTCGAAAATCGTGTTAAGTTGATAGTCCAAACAGAGATCTGACCGGCACTATCAGCACGATAGATTTGACATTGTTTCAACTTCGTGTGACAATAATACACCGGTGTTTGACCCAATTGCTAAATCCATAGAAGTGATTGACTTCTATCAATGACGAAGATTAAATACTTACTAATTCATTGCCAACATTTAATCGACATAACCATTTTGGTATTTGCATATCTGTCTTATTATGTTGTGAACGATATTTTGAACTTCCGAATGTTGCACTAAACGTTAAAGTTCGATCAGTAGAAGACATTCGTGAGAGATGGATTACTTTTCTGGAAGTCGAAAAATATGTGCATAGCCTCGAGCAGAGAAGAGTATGACTAATTCTGGTGTTGGAAAATGTCCATAGATCCAATGTTCATTTTTAACAACTTCCTTCTCGGACGTTGTATATGTACACAATTCCGTAAAATCAACTCCGTCAAATATCTAAAAGATTTCTCGAATTTCTGCTACTAGTAAATTCGAATAGGACTTACCTGCCAACCTCGCCCATGAACAACAAGTATCATACGTTGACATTCCTCACAAGGAACAATGATCGAACCAAATTGTGTTCGAATTTCTTTACTTTCATGTTCTTTCAGTTCAATAGGCACAAGATCATTATTATTTCCCACACTTGTTCCCTCAATTGTAGTCTAAAATTTGCCACTAGAGTCAATCAATCTCACAACTTTCGTTTCTTACGTTCGATGTTACTGTACGCGGATCGAATGCCCATAATTTCACACAACCACTATCCAACAATCCAATCGTGATGATAACATCTGAACAACATCAAATGAATCAAGGAAATATACGTGAAATGGTTATTCGGTATACCTGGACCAGTGGATTTTTGAAAAATAAAAAAGGTTGATATCCATTCGGCATCTACATGTGATGGTATTAATGTAAATTTAATTTCCAATGTACGTATATCATAAATGATGATTTCGGAATAGCATCCACAACAGACAAGAAAATGTTCATTTGTTAATTGATAATTAAAACACTAAACACATTTCGAAAAACTTAACAATAACAGAATCGAACTTGAGCAAGCTTACTTGAGCTGCACGATGTTTTAGATTTGTTCGAATATGTTCAATACAACGACCATCTTCATTATTCCACAACTTGATTTGCCTATTTCAAAAATTGATCGTCAAGGAAAACATTGTCAATCGTAATTTACCCATCGTTATCAGAAATACTAACAAATTGTTCAAGCTTGTGATTTCCTGTTGGTCCAACAATGAATGATATTTTACTTGTATGACCGATTAGCATCAATCTTGGAATAATCTGAATATGACAATTCAAGTTTTCTATAATAAATGTGCTTTGGTGAAGAATTTTACCTTCTGTTGATCGGGAATGATTTTCCAGCAAACCATAAATCCATCATTTGTTCCTGTAATAAGATCTTCACTGGCGAAATTGATAAATAATGACGTGACAGACAATGACGGTGGAGCTTCTGACCATAATGCAAAAGGTAAAATAATTCGCGAATTGTTAGCCATGAAATCTAATCGTAAAAGAAGACTTCTACTGTTAAGAAAATGAGAACTAACTCGTCAACAAATTTGTCGAAGTGATTCATGAAAAAATCTGATTGGTGAAGATGTTCATCAAATGACGAAAAGGAGGCATTTCATTCGACCTTAATTATCCATTCAGAGCTACCACTGATTTAATATAATGCTTCACGCGTAAGAATAAGTAAAAATGCGTTTTTCTATTTTGTTTTTCAAAATAAAATTTTTTTTTCGAACTTTTCGTTTTCAATCTACGATGATTTTCATCCTGCATTTGTTTTTACATGTAAACAAAACATAAACATCGTAGGATCTTCTTTGATAGCTGCTATAGTTATGTCATTTCTTCGGAGCATAATTCTTTCTATACTATTCGATCAAACAGTTCGCGACGCAATTTCAGTGTAGAAACTCTCGTTCTTCTGTATACATGTTTACTTCATAGAGGGGACATGCTTATCAATGTCCAAAGTTCAACAGGGGAAAAAAGAAATAGATTGAAAACCTTGTCGAGTCATTTCGTTAAATGGATAGTCTAGAATCTCTATTGATTTTCAGAATAAGTCAGTCAATTGTTTTCTAGAAATATCTTCGATTAAGATAGATGAGCATCTTCAATTCACTCGAACGAAAGTATGATTAGATGAATACTTGTTTTATTTTAGATATGTTGAATATTCTTCATTGTTACTTATTCCAAAGTCTATTTTCGTAATTGATTTGAAACCAGAAAACACTAAAGAACGAAACACAGACAAGCATAGCAAAACAACAGAACGTTCCTCATTTCTCAATGTTCATCAGTAATCGAACATTGTCGCCCTTGATATTATTACATTTCTCACGTTATTCTCATATTATTTGTTACTCGAACTCGTGTCATGTCTACAACCGTTTCCGATGACAATAGCACCAATGGAGAACCACAACAACAAACCCCTGTAAATTCTAGTCGTTCTTCGTACATCCATCTGTTCGCGGGAGGGTAAGAGTATTGCATGACATCTGGATGAATGGCCATTTTTCTTGTCAAATAGACTAGCTGGTACGTTTGGGGCGGTACTGACATGTCCATTAGAAGTAATCAAAACGCGTTACCAATCGTCGAGAAATTCTTTTTCAAAAGGGCCCAACCATCTGGACTTGAGTTCATCTATGAGCAATACTCTAGCACATAATCATCATCCGAACGCGTCCGTTGTAACTAAACGTCCAAGCATCATAAAAGCGTTCCGGTAAGATTGTCGGAGAAAGCAGAGGGTTATTTCTTTTTTTTTTTGTCTTGCAACTTGATTTAGATATATTCTGAGATATGAAGGTATTCCAGGACTATTCAAAGGTCTAGTACCAAATTTAGTTGGTGTTGCACCATCTCGGTATGAGCACTAAATAGATTTGCTTGAGGAAATCGATTGATATTTGTCTAGAGCAATTTACTTTTTTGCCTATGCAAACACAAAATCACTACTAGTCGAATCAATGGAACGAGAAACACCGCTAGTACACGTGTTATCAGCTGCAACTGCAGGTAATGACCGAGCAGAGTTTCAAACAATTGCTCTTCTGTAGCGTGAACCTATCGTTTCTCTCGTAGGTATTGCCATGTCGACATGTACAAATCCATTATGGTTTGTTAAAACTCGTCTTCAACTTGATCAAGGGTAGGAAAATCAATTACCGCTTGTTTACCAAACGTCGCCTACAACACTTTCCTCTTAGAAATCTTCGCGCTATGGATGTGATTCGAAACATCTATCGTGCTAATGGTATCCGAGGATTCTATAAAGGTATCACGGCATCATACGTCGGCGTATCGGAAACAATCGTTCATTTCGTCATATATGAACAAATAAAAGCTCAACTTCAACTGAGCCAAATGAATCAAAATCATTCGCCGGACGACCCTGGTTTCTTTAATTTTATATCCTATCTTGGTGCTGCTGCTTGTTCGAAATCCTGTGCTAGTACTCTATGTTATCCTCATGAAGTTATTCGAACACGGTTAAGAGAAGAAGGTACTAAGTATCGTACATTTCTTCAAACATTCAAAACTGTGCTCAAAGAAGAAAGTATATCAGGACTCTATCGAGGTTTATTAACACATCTCATACGACAAATTCCAGTAAGATTTTTCTAATATTTATGTATTCGATTGATTGGATTTCGTTTTTTTCTCTCTCTCTCTCTAGAATACAGCAATTATGATGAGCACATATGAAATAGTTATCGCTTTGTTCTCAGCACCACCTCCATCGTCTTCGACAATCGAAGTGACAACTGTGCAAACGAAGAAAGTTTTGTTAAATGAGGTCGATTCCGAAGCCAACGCTTCGAATCAATCAGAAATATAAATATGTCACTGTTTCTCTTCCTTCTTACTGTCTTTATCTACCTGCAGATTAGTTGTTTTCAGAAAACGTTTTTGTTTCTTCGGTGATTTTCTTGTTATACGATGTCATTTGTTTTTCTTCTTTCTTTTATATCGTTTATTTCCACCGGTGCATTAACATCACCGTTCCTCTCAAGTTCTTTGTATCTTGCCATTGTCAACTTAACAGTATATACATACATATTTTTCTTTCTCATCTTTGATTGTGACACTGGTGCTCGCTTTCCTTACTTCCTCATATATCTTCTGCTCGAGTTTTTGTCCGTCGATATATATATGTATATATATACATTGAAATGTCTGACTGTCAAAGATGGTTGTGTGATCGTGTTCGTTGCATTGTATTATGGCTCGGTCTTGTAGAATATAAAAATAAAAGACAAGCAGAAATCTTCTACCATCCTTGGAACTGTCAGTACATTCCGAAAGTAAATCGAACAGGTTACACTTAGCTTTCGATGAGTCAGACTTCTCTCATACGTGTCGATGTCAACACATGACTCGAAAGCGATTAATAGTGAAAATATTTGCTTTCATATGACTGTAGATACTGATAATCATCATCGAATATACTTTGAAGCAAAAACGTATCGTATGATATGGAAAAAAAACATATGAGAACAGTGCATTGGGAAGAAGAAGAAAAATATTTATCGATTAATTCAATTCAGTCATGATTTTAACAAATTCTTCATAACGAATTTTGCCATCACAATAAATATCCGCGTCTTCCATCATTTCTTCTGCTTCTTCACTTGTTAACTTTTCCCCTAGATGTGTCACAATATGAAACAATTCTTCTTTCGTTATATAACCTAGTTTGATCCAAAACAAAAACAAAATTATTATCTTATCAAGTAAAGAACAAATATATAACTGACTCATGAGATGTATATATGACGATTCCCTTTTTTTTTATGAGGATGCAATCATACTTTATGTACTAATCGTGAAAACAATCGTACCTTGACCTTCTTTATCAAAAACACGAAATGCTTCGATGAGATCGATTTCATCGTCTATCTCATTCGTTAGATTAATCAATATTTGTAAAAATTGTTGGAAATTGATTTCATTGATTTCGTTTTGTTCATAATCATCTCGAATTTCTTTGAGTTTCATATCGCTCGGATTTAAACCAGCTGATCGAATGATCAAACTTAAATCATTCACATCGATTCGACCGGTGTTTTCACGATCGAAATAAGTGAATATTTCTTCATATTCGTTCATTTGTCTATCAGTTAAATTGAAATCAGTTTCCGTCAACATCTTTGCCTGTGCGCCTTATCTTCAACTAATTAAGAATAATTCTGCTATGATGACACATCGTGATTGCTAACAATTCTTAATATTTGTAATATTACAACAGTCAACAGAATAATAAATTCTTCAAATCAACAAATGATAAGAGATTATTTGTTGATTTATAGTATCGGAAGAAATGTCTAACTTCAGCAAGATATAAATTGTCTTCCTGAAAACGAAAGTAAACATGTCGCTTTACTGTTGATTTCAAACTGTTTGATAACTTTGCAATATCCAAGTTATACATTTCTGTTCCTCAAGGCCTCGATTTATCTATCTTTCGATAATCAAATGATTATCAATGAACAGTTGACAAGGGTTGTCTGTCTATGGATCAGCTTCTATATACTGTACATACACATAGAAATATACGTGTACCTCGTGCACGCTCTTATGACGTCGATTTTCGTATCTTATCGTAATAGTCGCTATTCTTTCTCTCCCCTATTCTCTCTTTTCGCTTTCTCTCATTTCACTTTTTCGTTTACTTCACGTCACTGCCTCTCACATCCCTATCATTCTCTCTCTCTCTCTCACGCTATTGTATATATGTTTTTTTTATAACGTTTCAGCTTGTCCGTGCGTATATTGACTTCAGTCGATGTGTGTTTGTGGCATGTATATACTTGATCATTTCGTTTTCGCTCTATGTTTATTCTTTCGAAATATGCATTCATACACGCGTATGTCAAACAGATAAGCAGCTAATAGAAGCATGTCGACATGGTCAACGACTAGAAATACGTCCTCTACTGAATTGCTTGGGTTTTGTCAACAAGATATAGACAGCGTCAACAGCAAAACTTCAAGTAAGACAAAACTTGAAAGATGACAGCTGGATAGGCTACATGCTGATAAAGCAAATCGTAAAGAGAAGATTTCTAATGACCATGTACGAGATAGGTCGTGGTATTTACGCATGCTGAGAATTCGACACATATGCACATTTGTTTGACGATCTTGACACGTATTCTATTGTCGTCAGACAATTTTTTGCACAGAAGAGTAAGATCACAACAACAACAACAACAATATTTTCCGATTAAAAGAATCAGCAGGCAAAGTATTTGAACGATTGTGTGTATATGCATAGGAGGGTGACAGCTGCATAAACTACTTTGATTGGGACTCTTATGATGATGATGATGATGATCATTATTATCATATCGAAAGAGTGAGAAGGACAGAAAAGAAACTTCTCTACCTGATGAATCCCTATCGACCTCAGACTGCTGTCAAAAAGATAAATACTAATAACAGACATTATTGATAAGAAGACAATAAAGTTTGGACCAAACGATATTATGATTATTAGGTCCGAAAGGGCGAACTCTTTTCTCCTTTGTGTCTATCTGTCAGTCAATAGATGTTGTCATATTTATGTCAAATCTTGTCTTCAAGATTTCAACTTATGTACTCATCAATCATTGATTTTTCTCTAATGTAGAATCTCTTTATAGACCATTGTTTTGTCGATATGACACATTTTCTTGTTTCCTTTCCACTCTCTCTCTCTCTCTTCTTCTTTCCGTGTGTGTGTTATTATTTCAAGAGATGACGTGATCAAGTGATACATGTTTTTCCGATTTACTTCGTCCTGTTCGATGCATCAATAGTAGAAGATTAGAACTGCGCACAGTAGTACCGATGCAGTTACTCGATGTGTACATATGAGAAGCAAGCAAAAATAATTGAGACTTAGAAAAAAAACGACCACACAGAAATGGATATTCATCAGTGAATTACTGATTTCTATTCTTCTTTCTTTGTTTGATGTCGATGTAATCATCAAACTAGCATATTACCGTTGTAGCGAAGCAAAGATCATACTCATGAGGATACACATTGATGAGCGTAGCAAATCAATATGTATATATGTGTACAGATGAGAGAAAAAGAAGAAGAGAACGAAGAGTAAGTCATATATATAATATCAATATATAGAAAATAAATTGAGTTAAGTGTATCCAGGTGAGCGAAACTGTCATTGATTTCTTCGTCTATAAATCATATTGAAGAAGTAAATATATCGCATAGTTATTTATCAGATATTTATGAAAAAAACCTCTGTCTAGATCAAGATTTATCATCTTTCGTGCGCAAAGAATATGTCCGGTATGACGTGTACAGATTTGATTATTTTTATTTCTATTCGATCCAATATTGTTCTTAGTAGCAATCTCAATGTGTAATGAACATATAGAAGAAAATAATCAAATCAAAATGTTTCTTTTTTATCGTATAAATATTTATAGATATCGTTTCATATATCGTTCATTTCGTTTGTATACAACTAATAAACTGAAAGCGTTGATCATCTGTTTGTTGATCAGATTCGCACTCCAACACCTGATGATTTCGCTTTATTCATTATGCTAAATTAATCAGGGTCAACAAAAAACTATAGACGAAAAGCCCACCGATGGTCACATCTTGAGAAGTAGTTTTCTTCTGTTTAAAAATGAAATACTTGCGCGACGAGCGGCATTACTTGGAAAAAAACATGTTGCCAGTATGGTAATGAATTATTCTTTCAATTTATTTCCTTAGATAAGATTGAAGTCATAAGAAATGACGTCAATGGAAGTTATTTTGTAAGTGGAAATGATGAACAAAGTTATCCATCTGTATAAGTTAATCAGAGAGAAATCAACATTCTTTTTACCTTTTTAGATTTTTACCTTTCAAACAACTGTCATGTGCTCTGTTCTTCATATATCGTTTTGACGTTCGTAATTTTTTTGTTATTTCGTATGTTATCAAAGTACACTCACAGTGCAAACAGCAGATATATCGTACGAGCGCGCCTGCAAAGGAGAAGAGAAAAGACACTTGATTGACAAGAGAGAAAAAAAGAAAAAAAAACGTCAAAGAAATCAAGTCATTCTTTCGCCATGCGTTTATCCGTCACTGTATTCATTGACAGCTGGCTAGTCATAGTCAACGAGATTGAGCAACTGCGTTCTTTTTTTGTAGGAATATTGCGTTGAGTGAGGAAACAGCTGTTAATCGAATATTGAAAACTACGTTCTCTTTTGTTACACATTCGCATGAGTAAAATGTTCGATATATGCCATGCCGATTGGTTTACCACGACCTATGTTGTTGATAATGACAACGATTGTATCTTTTCAAACTCAGCTGATTGAAATATAGTCGTTTGTATTTTTTTTCTTTTGCCTCTTTCCCTTAATTATTACTGATAAAAAGCGAATTAACTTTGGCCCAAGTCAATTATAGTGATGTATCAGTACGCCAAATAGGACAGGAGAAGAGTGGAATGTTCTACTGTGTAGGATAAAGATAAGTAATGTGGGAACGATGACAAGAGGCTAGTTGAAACGAAGAGATGTAGAAGATGGGAGAAGGCGAGCGAGCGAGCGAGCGAAAGAGAGCAATTGCCTCTTAATATAATACAAACTACCCAAAATATTACGAATCCATTAGGGAGAATTGTTGTTTGATCGTATATAGGTAGAAAAGAAAGCAATCAAGGATAAAATATTGGATCTATTGTATATTGTATGTATACTTTTCACTGGTTTAGCTTATAATTGAGGCTAAATGGTATTTTACCGCGAGCTTTTTCTCTCCTGTTGACGTTTCACTTTTTCTCTCAATCTCATAAGAGGGACAGTTGAACACACCCTCAGGGTGTTCATATATTTACTTTTGTAGTGTTGGCTTTTTTTTTCGTTTGTCAGAGGATGAGAAGTGACATAATGAACGGATAGCCTTCTTCCGCCTCCTCCCCCACTTTCTCCCTCATCACCTTCTTTCGTTTCTATAATCAATACGTAATGACAACCGGTGACATTTCGGATCGATGGTCTGTTGGGAAACGCACGTACGAGAATAAGTAAAGATAGTTAAACAACCTTTGTATCCTTTTCTCATTATAATGGTTTTTAACAGCCGAGAACGAAAGAACGACTATCATCATCATCGTCTTTTTCTTCTATTCATTTTAAGTGATCCATTCAATTGATGTGCATGATGTATTAGGTCGAGAAATGATTCGGAAAATGTCTGTTCGTTGACGTTCGCGTTGTTTTTTCATTCCTAGCCATTTCTCGTATGAATTCAAATCTTTCTCGTTGATTCGACAAATCCACCTGACAACCTATGATTGTTTTCTTATTTGTACTTTTCATTTTCATTATCGACCTTGCAGCTTGCTCGCCCATCGTATATGTCAAATCTAAGTCGATAATTTTGACATACACCATCGATTTTTCTTTCTCGTTTTCAGTTTACATGTAAAAGCCGATGTTTTCTTTTCAAGTTTCAGATGTCTTTCTCTTTTTTTTCCTCGACTGTAACGATTCGTCACATGTCGTTACACACTAGCGTTCCTTTATTGTTGCACGTCGTTCTGTTTCACTTCGATCAAGTGAATGAATGTGCCTTTCGCTCTCTTTTGCTTAATGTATACATATCAGAAACCTTCCTTTAATTTATACCTTCAGATAGACTAAAAATTGAAGTGTGTCGGTGTTTACTTTATCTGATTTCCTTCGAGCATTTCAAAACAACAAATTCTTTCTTCTTATTGGATACAATTAAATAAGTAGTAGTGTGACAAATTCCTCCTCTCCTTTTTTTTTTCAAACGAGTTTAACAAAAGAAAAAGTAATCATAATCCAATTGAAAGTGAAACAGAGGGAAAGAACGAGAAAAGACAGTGAAAGCACTTAAGAAAAAAAAGACAAAATCAAGAAGAAAGATATGCCTGTGCTTACAGCAGTAGATAACGAAACTTGACAATAGACAGACATACGATGTAAGTTCTCTCTTTTTCTCTTTTGTTGTTCTATTAGGACATATACGTCTTTGACCATCAGTTTTGAAACACCTGTATTTATTTTATTCGACATCTCTTTCATCTCAGCAGGAAATAGAGAATTTGATTGACAGATTGACTAATTTTTAGCAACGAAAAAGGAGCCAACCTAGAAATAGTTCATCTCATGCTGAGTAAAACAATAGGTCTTCTTCTTTGTCGTTGTCTTCGACCAACGTTATCTCATTTTCTTCCTTTTCCTCATCAATCATCTTTAACAGGACATACATACATACACACACGCATTCCAAGGCAAATAGTTTTCTCCCTTTTTCTCGCTTAACAGATATTGATGATAGGATATTGAAACAAGTAGGTTTTTTTTCCTTCTTCCAAGTTAGTTTCTTTTCAACGGATGCTGATGATATGATGATAGATATTGGCAGACAGCTGTTGAGGTGTCTGTTGGACTGCACACGCATAATTACTGTTGAAAGATTTTCTTCTTAGCTACTTAGAAATCTATTTATTTATACTCATCATATATCTATCGATCTATCTATTGAGGATAAATGAAACCATCAGAATAAGTATCAAAGCTAAAGGTTTGGACTTAAGACTTTAATTTAAAATAGAATTTAATAGCTTTTCTTTCGTGTAATCTTCTGATAGATCACTTTTCACATAAATACACTATGCCGTTGTTTCTTCTTCGTCTTTTTCGCTATAAACTGTATCTTTCTACGTAGAAAGAAACAAAGATACGAGAGCGTGTATGTGCAGACGTGATGACTATGATCGATGAGGCTCATCATTCGATGTAAGAGGAAAGGCAGTGATTTTCACCTATGTGTCTTCTCATTTGATCGAAATCATATGCATTGAATTAATCATTTTTCGTGTATCGATTTCTTCTCTCTCTCTCTCATTTTCTTTTTGACATCCAATAAGATGATGTCACACATTTTTATCGTTTTTTCGATCGTTTGATACACACACACACACACTATGAGAATGATAATGATGATGATGATTACTTATAGAAAAGAAAGAAAGAGAGATAGAGAGAAAGAAAGAATGGAAGAACAATAACATTGAAGAAAAGAAAAATAGATGGCCTGTATTGACTAGTACGTCAAATAATGGTTTAATGTCAATCGAGCAAGTTTCATATTCCCTTCTTAACTATTATCATTAGAACAGTAAGGAGAAGATGTGCAGTCGGATGAGTTTCGAAGAGATGACATCTGTCTTCTTTCGACACAAACTTGATAAGAAAGCACATTAGAAGCAAGCAAGAGAGGGAGAGAGAGAGAGAACGTCTCAATTTATCTTCATTTTACATACGTATTGATAAGAAAGAAGAGAAAAACGAATCAAACACGTAATTTCTCTCATCAGCTGAGCATTTTTTCATTGAAAGAATTAAAAAACGCGAAAGCTGATTCTGTCTCTCGTTTTTTTTTTCGTTCTCTCCCCTCAAAAGCTAATCATATGGTAATTATAAAGTCTCAAGTCGATTAAAGACGTCCTGTTCTGTCCCTTTTACTTGCAGTACTACTAATTTAACAAAGAAAAATATCGAAAGAGAATCTAAGAACCATCTGTATTTGATTCACGGCTATAAAAAAAAACGAAGAGAAAAATCTTAGAAGAAGAAACATGTCGGACGACACAAACGGCATGCATTCTCAGATAGTGTAAGATAAGAGACATTTTTTGTTCGCTCGTTTGTGTAAGTTGTAATGTTGCACACTGCACCTGACAGATAGTTTAACATTGTCTTCAGAATATCCGTATTGTGCATTGTCATTGTTGCCTGTTTGATAATCGTGAATCGAGTAATGACATTTGATTTCACCTATTTATTGTGACAGGCCATTTTCTTCATTTTTACCTTATAATACGATACAATTATTCGATTTAAACGTCAATTGAGTTTATTTTATCATTCGTTTGTTCTTTTCACATTGTAGAATATTCACTCTTATCATTTTCGATGATCGATCAGTCAACTGATTCATATGCTAGTAATCATTCACAAACAATTCCACATTATCAAACAATGACAAATCTCCTATCATCTTCGTATCTTTCTCCATCACCACCATCGACAACACTAGCAACATTACCACCATCATCATTATCATCATCTTCGTCTTCTCCTGCGTCGACAACTAACTGTACTAATCATGATCTTTTGTATTCTTCATCTATCTACCATCATTCAGCTGAAGTTATTGTTAGTCCACATCGTTCATCTGTAATGAACTCAACACATTCTTCGCCATTTCATTATCATCACCACCACCATCATCATCAGCAACATCAACAAAAACTTCGACATCGTCCTAGTGAACAAACAGACTCTGATTGTGATCTCGACAGTTCATCGAATTCGATATTATCATCGTCATCATCAACAACTAATATTAATTTAACAAACTCGTCGTCGAAGTTAAAAAAGCGACGAGCGAATCTACCCAAAGATAGCGTAAGAAGAGACAGAAATCTTTCGAACAATGACTTCTATTGAAAAGATTTTAGGTTCGAATATTGAAGAATTGGTTATATGAACATCGCTACAATGCTTATCCGACAGATGATGAAAAAGCGAATTTATCTCGGCGGGCCGATTTATCTATAAATCAAGTGTGTAATTGGTTTATCAATGCTCGTCGACGTATCCTACCTGATTTACTAAAGAAAGAAGGTACTGATCCGAAAAAATTCACGATATCTCGACGATTTTCTCGTGATCAAAAACGTTCATCACCCTCATCAGCGATATGTTCAACAAGCGGTGAAAATACTTCGACCGAACCAATGACGACAACAGTAACAGATAATTCATTATCCCAATCACTCGTGAAAATCAATGTCATCACTGAACGTAGTTCTTCACCTTCATTAATACTTGCAAATAACTCTAATGTGCTCAACAAGCAATTATCACAACAGATAGACAATTCTTCATCATCATCCTCCTCCTCCTCCTCATCATCATCATCAACTGATCCTTGTTGTAGCGCATCAACTAGGCATCATGTTTTGCTTAAACCTATTCGTGATCCAGCCGTCATCAATCTAATATCGACTGAGTCTAAACAAGCACAAACGCGTTTGATATGTTCGACTGATTCCTTATCAACATCAACTAGTTCGACAAATAGTTCAAGTGGTGATCTCGCCGGTTTTCAACTTCTTGTTGATGTAGCTGTCAGAGAACTACATAGAATACAACAAGGAAATGGTAATAGCAACGGTAGTCTAGCGCTCCTTTGCAACTGAATATTCCCTGTGTCTTCCTTTGAACCTTCTGCCAAAAATCAATCCGCCATTTCTTTTCTTTTTCTTCTTGTGTGTGTAAACAGTATGTTTTTTTTTTCTGTTCATTCTCGTTGATAACCCTGGTTTTCTTCGTCTTGTTTCTTTTTGTCTTTGGTCAGCATTGTTTTTTTTCTGTTCATTTTCTTTTCCGATCATTTTCTGTTTGTTTATTCGTTTCTTTCTTGTTTCATTTTTTTTCTTTCTTTTTTTACGTTCAGGGCCCTTTGTTTCTTTTCATACATGGTGCTTTAGTTCATTCATAAGATGAGGAATAAACAAAAAAACATATTTGGTATATATATAGAGAGAGAAATATATATATATATATACATATGTCAAAAAAAAAGTGTTGCAGATATTGAACTAATGCGATGTCTTGACAACGCCTTCGATTGTCAATTCAATTAAGAGGAAGAGCTGTTATGATTATCATCGTGAATTGTTTCTGTGCTTGTCGAAAGGAAATATCTTGTTTTCTTAATAAACAAAAGAGCACACGAAATGTTGTTTACATTGACAGTCAATTAAAAAAGCCAAAGAATCTTTCTGTTTGCTTGTTACTCATGTGTGTTTAACTTATGTTGTTCTTTGTCTTTCTCTTCAGTAATAACTTGATCAATTTGATCGATGATTGTTTAGTAGAAACAATTGAAGATTTGTCTTTCTTCGATGTAATCTCATTGACCAGAGTACATCTATTCTCATCAACCGTCAAGATGAGCATGATGAAATGATTGATCATAAATGTGTTTAATCATGCGCTAGGATAATGGTGAATGATGAGACGTACTCATATTGGATGACTGGAATGCGGCGTTTATTATCGTTCAAGTTCATCGTTATTCGCTCGATTACATTGCATTTGCCTATCATCATTTGATGACAATCGATCAATCGTAATCAGACAAAAGACGATGTCGTCATAACCTCGTTTTAAATATGACAAGTCTGGTCAAATGCATATGTCAAACGATTTTACGTGCTTAGTAGGAACAAGATATTTCATCACATATATAAAGCATGTATTTGAAAAAAAAAGGATAAACGTATACAAAGAAATGTTATTTCTTCTTCTTGCCTTTTTTGCCTTTTTTACCCTTTTTACCTTTGCCACCTTTCTTTCCTTTTTTGCCTTTACCATCGCCTTCGCCCGATTCTTGCTCTTCAAGAAATCGTTCATGTTTCTTGCCTAATGGAGTCTTTTTCCACCAACTCTGAAAAATAAAACAACATTTCAATCACCATAACAGCATCGAATCGCGTCGATCTTTCATCATACCTTGAAAGCATTCTCTTCTTCTTTGTATATCGCATTACGTTGTGCAAGTCCAGAGATGAAATCAGTAGCTATCAGTGGATGTTTGGCCATTTTCGCCAGACGTCGTTCTGTTAACACTTCGACGATTGTGTCATGAATGTCTCCCGATGAATAGGCATCCGAAAGTTTGGTTAATGATGTCAAGTCAAGTGCCGGAGTGATAATACCACCGTATTTCGGAATCAATGTTTTCCAAAGTACTAACAAGATAAAAATAAAAAGTCAAATTTTGATAGTATCATTCATTTTCCTTTATGCACAGTAAAGTTGTACGGATATATTAATTTTGTTGAGAATTAGTAGTCTACTAAACCTTGGACTCGTACTATAATCTTCGGTCGTTACTACAGTCATTAATTCTATTATTATACTGAATCACTTCGCAGCTGACGTCAACTTTCACTCATTTTTCTCTTTGTTTAAAGATCCTTGATAATAATACTCACATAGACGAGTACCATATTCAGGACGTGGTAACAGAATACAACGTGAAAATACTTTCATCATTGGTTTGACAGTCGCTTGATACGGTTCATTGGAAATTCCAACTAATAAAACGCGATCTCCATGTTTGATCAATTTCAACCATTTCGGTAAAGCTTTCGCTAGCTTTTTTGGTTCGAACTAAACAACAGATGATACTGGTATATAGAAGTATTATTGATCAGACTGCTCTTACCTGCTTCTCTTCGGGTTTCAATTTCTTCTTGTATAATTTTTCACAATTATCAATCAAAATCACTGTGGGTTGCAGAGCTTTGCCAACCTAGAAATCCAAATGGAAATCGGAAGACACTCTTCGCAGATTGATTTACTTTCGAACATAAGTGTAACAACATTTTTCGTCCTTCCTTTTCACGATAGGTTTCGAAAATATTCGACGGTGTTATATCAAACAAATTAGCTCCTAGTTCATTAACAATCGCGTGAAGTAATGTATGTTTACCACATCCGCGAGGCCCACATATCAATAGGCCTTTAACCTGAGGTGCTGTTTCATGAACTTTTTCAGATCCTAAAAAAATTTCCAGTTAACCGTTTTGAATTCAAACAGAGATTTGAAAACAAACCGAATGGTAAAACTCCGTATAGAGCGGCTAATTGTTTGGCATCGTACATTGTTGGCATTGGTTCATGTTTGGCTTGCCGAATTAAACTTGGTAGATAGTTGAAATCTCCCACGAAATCACTGAGAGCTACTTTCGGTGGACGAACTATGATTCTATTCATGACCAGTTCTTCATATAAAGATTCAATCGTTCGGTCCGGTGTTAGATCTTTCTCTTTCTTCTTCTTCTTCTTCTTCTAGATTGAACAAATTACATAATATTCTGCTTTATTCCAAAATTACTCCTTTTAGTTAACTTTACCTTCTTCTTCTTCTTCTTTTTCTTCTTCTTCTTCTGCTTGGTTTTATCAATTGCCTAGAAAGAAGATTTTCAGTTCGAATCTTAACCAATGCGGAGAACTACAGACCGCTTTTAAGTTTTTCAATTCTTCACGCATCAAGGCATCGACTTCTATTCGAACTTCGTCCACAACTTCTGCTCGTTTTTCTTCTTTGATAATTTCACTGTCATAATTCTGTTCGAAGTTGTTCGATTCATCTCGTGTTTCCCAGAAATCTTAATAGTAAACCATGCAGTTATTAGTCTTGTTAATATTTTCCATTTGAAAGACCTACTTTGATATGTGACTGTCGACGGCTTGATCATTTCATTGACAAATTCAGATTCGGGCAATGTCCAACCTTCGTCATCATCCTTTAAAAAACAAAATTTCAGTTTCCTTTTCCATGCTATCTACAATCAACACATGCCTTCTTTTTCTTCTTCTTGCCCTTCTTTCCTAAAATCAAACCGTTCATTGATTCTTATCAATCCCAATCATCATTTCTACCTTTCTTTTCTTTCTTCTTTTTCTTTTTCTTCTTTCCTAAATATTTTACACAAAAACGTCTTAAAACCAAATCCTTCGCATAACATACCTTTCTTGTCTTTCCCTTTTTTGCCTTTACTTTCCATTTTCTACAAATTAATCACACAGATGCAACTCATTAATTATTAATTGCTCTGTTTTTACCGCATCCAATTCTGCTTGTATTTCACCAAGAGTTTTATTAGCAAAAATTGCATTGGATCCACCGTCATCTTCATCGGGAAAATCTGGAAATTTCTTCGACGCATTTCTAAAGACGAAAAATCGATCATCTTTAAAATTCAATTCTGAAGTCAACGCTACCGGCATTCAATAAACCATTGACGAATTTGGTCTTGTAATCGTTCTTTCATATCAGGTCCTTCGGTTTGTTTGATTTTTTCACGTGTCGCCACTAGTGCTTGTTGATAATTGATTTCATGCTTTTCTTGCCGTTTTCGCCGCTCATCTTCATGTGCCCGTACGCCTGCCAAGACATTTTTCAGCGGATCTTTCGCGAATGTTGGCATAGCCTGAAAGATCTGTGTAGAAAAACACTAGTCAATTCGAATCGAGCTCTTACCATGCCTAGAAACATGTACTCTTCGTCGCGAAATTTCTTCGCTTCACGTCGTACAACATGTCTGCGATAATACTTTTGAATGATGGTTGCTGCTAAACTCTTATCCATTTTCGATTCGCCCATATTTGCACGTTGTCGAGCACGTTGATCATTCAGTCGTAATTCACGCATTTGTTTCGCACGTAAGCGACCTTGTCGAGCTCGTTCATGTGTTTGAATTATGCGAATGGCATCATCTATGGACATCATACCGGTACCATCGGGTTTGTCATTCTCGGAGGTCATTCGAGCTAAAATTTGCCCGAGAAGTCGTTCGCGTTTCTCGATTGCTTGAGCACGTTCAAGTACAAAATAGTTTGGAATAGGAATCTCCAGATCGTTCTAGGAAAATATTTGATCAAATCTACATGATATTTTCGTTCAAGATATCAACAAACCGGTGTTAGTTTGAGATCAGCTAGGATATCATCGAAATAATGGTATTCAGAGTAATCCATAGTGATCATTTCATGTTTCAATTCCACGATTCTTCCCATCACACCGTCGAGAACTGTTCGCACCAAGCGTCGTTTTTGTGGATGAACTATTTGGTCATAACATTGTTCTAGTTTGCGAAATATTTGTACATATTTGACAAACATCGTAGCGACTAATTGAAAAGCCGCATTGATATCCTATTCAAATGAAAATCACCGAGTTCTCTCGTTATTGTATTAACTATCATCACATACTGTTTCTGGGGCTCGTGGTTGTGCTGGAGTTTCGATGGCCAGCATATCGGCCACAGCAAGCTGTGCATCTTGCCATTGTTTATTATACGAACTAAAAGTAAATATTGTTTGTTTGTGGAAAAGCAGACCCGGAAAAGGCAGACACTTACATATGCGACATAGTTATATGTCGTTAATTTCGACACTGAATGAATTCAATGTATACGATCTAGTCTCATTTGAGAAATCGTTTCTATAGAAACGCACCTGCATTGTGATGTCAAAGTGCATAAGTGTGCTGAAAATTTTCTTTGGATGCACTCAAGAAAAAGTGAAGCAATGATGAAAGACGACGGTATACGCACGAAGAATTATATAAATTTCCTTGCTTTTTTTGTCAAAATACATTTACGTTTTGTTTATTTCGATTGTAACTGAGACAAATGAGAACGTTACGGCGAAATTTTTTTACATGAGTATAGCGTCGATATTGTTCGCGAATACCATCGTTGAAGAATAAATAGTATTTGGTTTCGTTGTTGACGATCCAAATGTGTTTACTGTTGAGCATCGGCGATGCATGATAGTAAACATAGGACAACAGATACGCAAATTTATGATACCCGAAAAGACGGTAGCGGTTATTCCGTAAGTTTGCTAAATGAAAACAACGAAAAATTCTGTACAAAGAAGTTGTGTTTCTTTTTTAGTCGAATAAACGAGAGTGGCATTTGCAATCACATGGATTCGATGATGAAACGTCGAATAATCGGAAATATATGCGAACGCAATGTAAGAGAATTGTTTTGAACGTTTGATATCGAAGAAATTTGTGTTGATTGTTGAATTTTAGCTTCGTCAAATAATCGAGTTGTATCTAATTCGTCGTCATCTCAACAGCACCGACAAAATGATGATAAGAAAGCTGTTAGAGATGTATGTAAATTTCGAATGAATGGTATTTATCGAGAAATGACTTTTCTTTAGACGAAAAAACCGCTTCGTGTGTTCGGTGATTGGTCTGAATTCAAAAGTTCAACAGGTTAGTTGCTTCGAAATAAGAAACCATGAATTCGATGATTATTTTCTAGGCAAAACATATTTTTATAATTGTAAAACTGAAATATCTCAATGGGAAAGTCCCAAATGTTGGCCATCGGATGAATCGAACCGAACAAGTACATCTTCCACTAGTCGAAACAAGAAAGGTGACTTTTCTTTATCAATCAATCATATCAATTGTCTCTTTTTTCCAAACAAATGTTTAGAACCAACAGCACATGTTTCAGCCACAATTCGTACTCGACATAAGGTGGAAGATTCCACTTCTCAAAGAACACTTTCCCATACCTCCAAACCAAAACTAACTCCAGAAAATTCGACAAACCATCATCATCATCATCATCAAAATGGAAACCATGTAGCTCATGACACCAATGAGCAATCATCCCTGCCTTCACAAAATCGTCTTGCAAGTCCTGGTAATTACACAGGCAAACATCTTCAAATCATCTTACGCTTGCTCTTTAGACGATGACAGTTCACGAATGTCCTTCTCATCAGCAAGCAGTAAACAATCCTCTCCGATTCGAACTAATACGAATGAAACTAATGGCAATGTTCTACATTCATCCTTATCCGAACCTGGTAACTTCGAACAAAGCTAATAGCATCTTTTCACACATTCTTTTTCAGCTATTTCAGTAACAATGCCACTATCAGATGTTTCATCGATCAAGCCGATCTCTATAAATGGTAAGATGATTGCTTTCTAGACACGAATCATCAATATTTTGACTCCTGAAGGAAATGACACAAAACATGCAGTTGCTCGACCCACTTCATCTACTCAGTCAAATACGGACTCGATACAAAAGTAAGTTGTAGAAGAATGATGATGCTCGAGCGAACAATTTGACGAAAATTTCGATTTAGAAATGAAACTGAATCTAATACATCGCTAGTTTCGAAAGCAGAACGTGAACAAGAGATTCAAAAATACTATCGTGCTGAACTAATTCAACATTTAACGGATTGGCCAGTGACTCAACTAGAGAAACAGGTAGAAATCAGTTCAAATCTTCTAAACGACAACTTCGATTGATGTTTTCATTTAGTGTTTGAAGCTATTTGATGATTACTATGCATATAGTGCTAAAACATCAACATCATTTACGGAATTAAAAGCATGTAAATCAAACTATCGTGTACTTGAGATAAAACGAAATATCTTAACTCAAAAGTAAATGCAATTCTTGAAAATTCGCCTCATCGAATTTGTTTCTTCTCTGATATTTCAGGCTTCTCTGTTGTCAAAAACAAGCACAAGAACGAGAAGAAAGTTAGCATCTGTAAACTTATCCTTTTTTCGCGGCTTTTTATATGTTTTCTCACACCAATACGTTTCTATTCTCTTCTCTTCTCTTCTCTCATGATCACTTCGCAGCAATGTGCATTTGTATGCGAGAATATTTGTTCGAAGAAGAGAATTATCCCCATCAGTTCCTTGTTTTCGTTTTTCGTGTCAGATACATTCAATTGGAAACATTTGCTGGCTTGTCGTTATTGAGCTGCTTGGTGATGATCGGATTCTCTTTTTTTGATTATTTTCTGCCTTTGTTTTCTTCTTTCCACATTCAACTGCTCCTTTCCTCTTCTTTCGCCGCTCTTCATCTGTTTGTTTTCGTACTGTATTATTGTGTATCTTGGTTTTGTTGTTTTTTCTTTTGTTCTTTTGAAAAAGTTATACACTATATATATATATATATAATTTCAAATATGATACTCGTGCAGAAAATTATTAATGGGATAATGTACAAAAGGAATGTTCATCTTCATTTTCAGACAATTGCTCGTGTTTCCTTTCAAAATGTTTGGAAAAGTTATCGGTTTGGTCTCTTATTGTAAGGAGAATAATCTCGGTATTTGACCGTTTCATGTAAATCCCGTTGTTGTGCTTTTCAAATAATGCACCTATGAGATATGTACATATTTGATCCCATGCGATCAAATCCTTCTTAAGAAATATTTTCGAACGATTACAATCGAGAGTAGGAATGACATTGGTATAGTTTCATGTTTGATTTAGTACTGTATGAATAACGTCATTGACTAGTAATAGAAAGCTGAGGCAAAATATTCACAGCTGTGATGAATTGATTCAAGTACAAGCAAGTGAGATATATTATTAATTTAGAGAACAAAACCTTGGAAAATTCATAATTTTCTAAATAGAAAAAAGTTCTTCATATATGAATTGCATTTTAAGGAAACTACTCGGTGTCTTCTATTCTTTAGTAATTATAAAATGATAGCTACGCTTTATTTATTGACCACATTTCAGTATATTAAGTAGAACTTCTCAGTCGTTGCTGAGTCTAAGGAAACAGTACTCAATTTCCCGCACAGATTTTGGCTAGTAATGTGTTTGTCAAAGAAACAATAAGACAGCTTGTTGTGCACTCGTGCAAGGTCTTCTCTCTTAATAATGAATCGCATGAACGAGCCTTTTACCTGATTTATGACAAACGTTGTTTCAAAGCATCGTCTAAGATTTTCAAATATTTTTCTCTTTCTTTTCTTTTCTTTCTTTCTAGACGTAGTCTTACTCGACAAGTAATATGGGTTTCTTGCGTACATACATGCACTCGTTTTTCTCGTTCTGTATGTAGTTTGCAGCACCAATCATTTCTTCTCACGGACGTCGCTTTCTTTTTTTGTCTTTCTACTACTGACAACAACGCGCGCCCCAAAGAACTACTTTCCTAGCATAACAGTCATCCCGTTGTTTTTTCTTTAAATATTCTTTTATCCGCGACACTAAAATATTATTTATTTCATAAAAAAAAACCGAAGAAAAAAAAAACTATGTCTAAACAATATGTAAGTAAGACTTATTGCAGTGTCACTCGTTTTATCGGTAAGAAAATGATAAAGATAAAATAATAAAGTATACTAGTCAAAACACGCTACCACGATGTTTTGGTTTGATGAAAACATTTATTGCGAACGCTAAAAATAGTCGTTTTTTTCGTTGAACATGTCACATGATTTGATCAGAAATTCCATTCCTGTTGATTATAGATTTTTTTCAGTGAACAATGCGTTTACGATAGGAAATTAAATGCATAGACTAATGAATGAAGGTAAACGAAGTTGGTTTTCTCTTTTGTATCCATTTTGAATTTTCTTTTAGTAATAAACGAAGAAAATAACAGTGCACCCACAGCAGATCCGGAGTCATCGACAACTGCTGTTAAAAAACGAAAAATCCGCCGTGTCAAATCTATAACCAGATTAGCAGTTGACAAAATAACGGAAGAAGATAGACAGAAGCAAAATGTTCGAAAATCTTCAACACATACATCTATCGATAAACGACCGTTTCCCTTCGGCCTTTGGTAAACTTAATTCTAACATCGTCTGCTTAATTAAGTTATTGTTTTAGTCGAGTTTGTACCGATAAAGCAACTGGTGCTCATTACGGCGTACCGACATGTGAAGGATGCAAGGTAAACTATTAATTGATCATTGAAGGTATATTCTAGTTCCTTGACTTGAGTGACACCAACATATAACGTGTTTCCAGCGGCCAAATTGTGATGATATTTTGTCCTACGTTTAGCATACGTTGACGTAGATCGGACAAATGTGTAATTTTTTGCTTTTAGGGATTTTTCAAACGAAGTATTTTACGAAAAGAGAAATATCGATGCTATTTCGGCGATAAATGTATAATCAATACTGACAATCGAAACCGATGTAAATCGTGTCGTTTTCAAAAATGCTTGAAGGAAGGCATGTCTGTCGAAGGTATGTTATATGAATTTCGTAGTTTTAAATAAAATATCTTTTGATTTTCTTTTCAAGGCGTTCGAATGGGTCGCATACCAAAGTCTGTGAAAGAAAAGGCCTTGGCGGAACATACCACATCGAGCGTTGAAAACGAAGATCCAGCTCAATCATCTCCGTCCCACATTCCATCGATGACTTCGACTTCATTCAATCATTTGTCAGCATCTTCAATCGTCGATCTACCAATACCATTGATTGATGAACATTTGCTCTTTGCAGACTTAGACATAGCACCTATTGATAATCAACTCAACTGTCACACATCACTGCCAGGCACATCGCTCACTCAATCGTCTTGTTATCGTTATGAATTACCAGACAATTTTACTATCGATGAAACAAAACAAGAAGATCTCGAAGATGATAATGGAATCGTTCGATTGAATCCAACCGCATTGACAAATTACATGACGAATTGTGAAGAACGTTTTGCTAACAATGTTATCGAACGAATGAAAAATATCGCTATTAAAATATCACATCCGACAACATGTACAGAACTCGATTACGAAGAATCATCATTCATACGACATCTCCGATGGAAGATGTTTGATTTAAGTAACACATATAATGGACGAACACGACAATTGATCGAACGAATGAACAGTATGATTCATTTACGAGTAAGTCTCATAAAAACTCCACGATTTCATATTCCTATTCGAAATTTAGATCGATGATTATCCAGGCAAATCATCATCATTACAAGATATTTGGGCAGGATTGACCGGTAAGATTATAAAAACACAATTTGGAAACTTATTTGTGGAACTTTCTTTCTATTTAGATGCAATACCATTTCATGTGAAAAATCTCATTACTTTTGCACGAGAAGTAAATGAATAGGGTTTTGTTTTACTTTTTTTCCCTTCACTAATAGTGATCGAAAGAAACAACTCCAGAAACAGAAAATTCATAATGAGACATGAGGCAGATATAAAATTAATTACTGCTAAGTTCATTCTTTGGGCTGTTTCGACGACATAGAATAATATGAAAGAAAAAAAAGACTTGTTAAACTGGTAATAAACTTTTTATTAAGATGCCTGCAGTCAATGAAATTGATGTGGATGATTTCCATAAAATAATGAACAATCGTTTGTTTGATTTCTGGCTTGTGAGTTTAATTATTACTGCTTCCGTCGCTCTTCATGTTCGTCGGTTAAATTTAGATCAAACATGCTCCGCTAATATGTCACAACGAATCGTACATGATGTTGCCCAATGGTCTTCAGTACACACGTGAATGGATGAACAAGATTATTGGCGAAGAAATGGTTCAAACCATGTTTCAATTTGCAAACAGTTATAATCAATTACATTTAACTCATGAAGAGCATGCACTTGTATTTCCGGTTGTGATTTGTGTCAAAGGTAAGCACATCTACAGATACAATGATAAGATCTCATCTCTATTCGTATTCTTCAGATGAATCACTCCAGGATCAGGAAACGACTCGTTCGATTCAGTTTTGTTATCTATACGCGTTATATATTCAAATGTTAACCACACGCACACCAACACAAGCTAAAGCGCTATTTCAGAATCTTCTTCAGGTAAAAAGCAAAAAAATGGTATACTCAGTTGAGAAATTCTCTCATCGTCATTAGATATTTGCATACCTACCGTTGTTGAATGAATTACAAGAGAAAAAAGTTGGTTCGCTAGTACCTCCAAGTAAGTTTTGGATGTCTGAATCTTTGTGAAACTATTCATTTTTATTAACATGTCTCACAACGCTTTTTCTCGCACATAGTCAATTCTAATCACCGGAATTTCAGCACGCTTCGTCGTTTTCTGCACGATGTTCTTTTACTAGAATATTATGGTAGTTTCTTTTTGTGTGGCGCTTTTTTTCTATTTTGGAAGATCAGCTCATTTTTTCTGATTCGTGTGATATTTAACATCAATTTACCAGTCGATTTGAACTAACAAATTTTCTTCTTTTCATTCTAGGTGGTGACGAATCATAATGAAGAATAATATCCCTTTACTGATTTTTTTTATATTGCTCAATGTTGTAGTCTGACATTGTTGTATTTTTCTCTGTCCTTTTTGTATCTGTTTGTGAGTGTGAATATGTATTTTAAAAAAGATGAAGGAAGAAAGAGAAAGTAACCGACAGAGAAAACAACCTTGATGAAATAAAGAAAAAAAAAGTGACACCAGTTGTTTCATCCATTTCCAATGACAAGGAAATCAATCGTGGAAGGCAAGTAAGTATCAAAGACATATTGCGAGTTAAAAATAAGTTATGAAATCTTTTTCGATCGTT
>CAJNOJ010000010.1:63468-122649 GCA_905250025.1 Adineta ricciae | reverse complement strand
GGAATGCGGCGTTTATTATCGTTCAAGTTCATCGTTATTCGCTCGATTACATTGCATTTGCCTATCATCATTTGATGACAATCGATCAATCGTAATCAGACAAAAGACGATGTCGTCATAACCTCATTTCAAATATGAAAAGTCTGGTCAAATGTATATGTCAAAACGATTTGATGTGTTTACTAGGAACAAGATATTTCATCACATATATAAAGCATGTATTTGAAAAAAGAATAAACGTATACAGAGAAATGTTATTTCTTCTTCTTGCCTTTTTTGCCTTTTTTACCCTTTTTACCTTTGCCACCTTTCTTTCCTTTTTTGCCTTTACCATCGCCTTCGCCCGACTCTTGCTCTTCAAGAAATCGTTCATGTTTTTTGCCTAATGGAGTCTTTTTCCACCAACTCTGAAAAATAAAACAACATTTCAATCACCATAACAGCGTCGATCTTTCGTCATACCTTGAAAGCATTCTCTTCTTCTTTGTATATCGCATTACGTTGTGCAAGTCCAGAGATGAAATCAGTAGCTGTCAGTGGATGTTTGGCCATTTTCGCCAGACGTCGTTCTGTTAACACTTCGACGATTGTCTCATGAATGTGACCCGATGAATACGCATCCGAAAGTTTAGTTAACGATGTCAAGTCAAGTGTCGGAGTGATGATACCACCGTATTTCGGTATCAATGTTTTCCATAGTACTAACAAGATAAAAATGAAAAGTCAAGATTTGATAGTATCATCCATTTTTCTCTGTGCGCAGTTAAATTGTACGGATATATTAATTTCGTTGGAAATTAGTAGTCCACTAAACCTTGGGCTCCTCCTACTATAATCTTCGGTCGTTACTACACTCATTAATTCTATTATTATACTGAATCATTTCGCAGCTGACGTCAACTTGTCCTCATTTCTTCTCTTTGTTTAAAGATCCTTGATAATAATACTCACATAGACGAGTACCATATTCAGGACGTGGTAATAGAATACAACGTGAAAATACTTTCATCATTGGTTTGACAGTTGCTTGATACGGTTCATTGGAAATACCAACTAATAAAACGCGATCCCCATGCTTGATCAATTTCAACCATTTCGGTAAAGCTTTCGCGAGCTTTTTTGGCTCAAACTAAACAGCAGACGATATCGATATACATGAGTGTTACTGAGCAGATTGTTCTTACTTGTTTCTCTTCGGGTTTCAATTTCTTTTTGTATAATTTTTCGCAATTATCAATCAAAATCACTGTGGGTTGCAGAGCTTTGCCAACCTAGAAATTCAAATGGAAATCGGAAGATAAACTTCGCAGATTGATTTACTTTCGAACATAAGTGTAACAACATTTTTCGTCCTTCTTTTTCACGATAGGTTTCGAAAATATTCGACGGTGTTATATCAAACAAATTAGCTCCTAGTTCATTAACAATCGCATGAAGTAATGTATGTTTGCCACATCCACGAGGCCCACATATCAATAGACCTTTAACCTGAGGTGCTGTTTCATGAACTTTTTCAGATCCTAAAACAATTTTTAGTTGGTCGTTTTGAATTCAAGTAGAGATTTAAAAACAAACCGAATGGTAAAACTCCGTATAGAGCGGCTAATTGTTTGGCATCGTACATTGTTGGCATTGGTTCATGTTTGGCTTGCCGAATTAAACTTGGTAGATAATTGAAATCTCCCACGAAATCACTGAGAGCTACTTTCGGTGGACGAACTATGATTCTATTCATAACCAGTTCTTCATATAAAGATTCAATCGTTCGGTCCGGTGTTAGATCTTTCTCTTTCTTCTTCTTCTTCTTCTTCTAAATTGAACAAATCACATGATATTCTGCTTTATTTCAGAATTACCCTTTTTAGTTAATCTTACCTTCTTCTTCTTCTTCTTTTTCTTTTTCTTCTTTTGCTTGGTTTTATCAATTGCCTAAAAAGAAGATTTTCAGTCCGAATTTCAATTCATATGGAGAACTACAAACCGCTTTTAAATTTTTCAATTCTTCACGCATCAAGGCATCGACTTCTATTCGAACTTCTTCCACAACTTCTGTTCGTTTTTCTTCTTTGATAATTTCACTGTCGTAATTCTGTTCGAAGTTATTCGATTCATCTCGTGTTTCCCAGAAATCTTAATAGTAAACCATGCAGTTATTTGCCCCGTTAATAATTTTCATTCGAAAAACCTACTTTGATATGTGACTGTCGACGGCTTGATCATTTCATTGACAAATTCAGATTCGGGCAATGTCCAACCTTCGTCATCATCCTTTAAAAAAACGAAAGATCAGTTTCCTTTTCCATGCTATCTACGATGAACACATACTTTCTTTTTCTTCTTCTTGCCCTTCTTTCCTAAAATCATACAGCTCATTGATTCCTATCAATCTCAATCGTCATTCATACCTTTCTTTTCTTTCTTCTTTTTCTTTTTCTTCTTTCCTAAATATTTCACAAAAGAAAGTCTTGAAACCAAATCCCTTCGCATGATATACCTTTCTTGTCTTTTCCTTTTTTGCCTTTACTTTCCATTTTCTACAAATTAATCACACAGATGCAACTCATTAACAATTAATTGCTCTATTTTTACCGCATCCAATTCCGCTTGTATTTCACCAAGAGTTTTGTTAGCGAAAATTGCATTGGATCCACCGTCATCTTCATCGGGAAAATCTGGAAATTTCTTCGACGCATTTCTAGAAACGAAAAATCGATCATCTTTAAAGTTCAATTATGAAGTCAACGCTACCGGCATTCAATAAACCACTGTCGAATTTGATCTTGTAATCGTTCTTTCATGTCAGGTCCTTCAGTTTGTTTGATTTTTTCACGTGTCGCCACTAGTGCTTGTTGATAATTGATTTCATGCTTTTCTTGCCGTTTTCGTCGCTCATCTTCATGTGCCCGTACGCCTGCCAAGATATTTTTTAGCGGATCTTTCGCAAATGTTGGCATAGCCTGAAAGATTGGTGTAGAAAAAAAAACTCTAATCGATTCGAACTGAGCTCTTACCATGCCTAGAAACATGTACTCTTCGTCGCGAAATTTCTTTGCTTCACGTCGTACAACATGTCTGCGATAATACTTTTGAATGATGGTTGCTGCTAAACTCTTATCCATTTTCGATTCGCCCATATTTGCACGTTGTCGAGCACGCTGATCATTCAGTCGTAATTCACGCATTTGTTTCGCACGCAAGCGACCTTGTCGAGCTCGTTCATGTGTTTGAATAATGCGAATGGCATCATCTATTGACATCATACCGATACCATCGGGTTTGTCATTCTCGGAGGTCATTCGAGCTAAAATTTGCCCGAGAAGACGTTCGCGTTTCTCGATTGCTTGGGCACGTTCAAGTACAAAATAGTTTGGAATAGGAATCTCCAGATCGCTCTAGGAAAATATTTGATAAAACCTAGATGATATTTTCGTCCAAGATATCAACAAACCGGCGTTAGTTTGAGATCAGCTAGGATATCATCGAAATAATGGTATTCAGAGTAATCCATAGTGATCATTTCATGTTTCAGTTCTACGATTCTTCCCATCACACCGTCGAGAACTGTTCGCACCAAGCGTCGTTTTTGTGGATGAACTATTTGGTCATAACATTGTTCTAGTTTGCGAAATATTTGTACATATTTGACAAACATCGTGGCGACTAATTGAAAAGCCGCATTGATATCCTATTCAAATGGAAATCACCGAGCTCTCTCGATATTGTATCAAATATAATCACATACTGTTTCTGGGGCTCGTGGTTGTGCTGGAGTTTCGATGGCCAGCATATCGGCCACAGCCAGTTGTGCATCTTGCCATTGTTTATTATACGAACTAAAAGTAAATATTGTTTGTTTGTGGAAAAGCAGACGCGGGAAAGGCAGACACTTACATATGCGACATAGTTATATGTCGTTAATTTCGGCACTGAATGAATTCAATGTATACGATCTGGTCTCATTTGAGAAATCGTTTCTATAGAAACGTACCTGCATTGTGATGTCAAAGTGCATAAGTGTGCTGAAAATTTTCTTTGGATGCACTCATGAAAAAGCGAAGCAATGATGAAAGACGACTGTATACACACGAAGAATTATATAAATTTCCTTCCTTTTTTTTGTCAAAACACATTTACGTTTTGTTTATTTCGATTGTAGCTGAGACAAATGAGAACGTTACGGAGAAATTTTTTCACATGAGCATAGCGTCGATATTGTTCACAAATATCATTGTTGAAGAATAAATAGTATTTGGTTTCGTTGTTGACGATCCAAATGTGTTTACTGTTGAGCATCGGCGATGCATGATAGTAAACATAGGACAGCAGATACGCAAATTTATGATACTCGAAAAGACGGTAGCGGTTATTCCGTAAGTTCGCTAAATGAAAACAACGAAAGAGTCTGTACAATGAAGTTGTGTTTCTTTCTTAGTCGAATAAACGAGAGTGGCATTTGCAATCACATGGATTCGATGAAGAAACATCGAATAGTCGAAAATATATGCGAACGCAATGTAAGAGAAATGTTTTGAGCGTTTGATATCGACGGAATTAGTGTTGATTGTTGAATTTTAGCTTCGTCAAATAATCGAGTTGTATCTAATTCGTCGTCATCTCAACAGCATCGACAAAACGATGATAAGAAAGCTGTTCGAGATGTATGTAAATTTCGAGTGAATGGTATTTGTCGAGACATGACTTTTCTTTAGACGAAAAAACCGCTTCGTGTGTTCGGTGATTGGTCTGAATTCAAAAGTTCAACAGGTTTGTCGTTTCGGAAGAAGAAAACATGAATTCGATGATTATTTTCTAGGCAAAACATATTTTTATAATTGTAAAACTGAAATATCCCAATGGGAAAGTCCTAAATGTTGGCCATCGGATGAATCTAACCGAACAAGTACATCTTCCACTAGTCGAAACAAGAAAGGTGACTTTTCTTTATTAATCAATCATATCAATCGTCTCTTTTTTCCAAACGAATGTTTAGAACCAACAGCACATGTTTCAGCCACAATTCGTACTCGACATAAGGTGGAAGATTCCACTCCTCAACGAACACTTTCCCATACCTCCAAACCAAAACTAACTCCAGAAAATTCCACAAATCACCATCATCATCATCATCAAAATGGAAATCATCTAGTTCATGACACCAATGAGCAATCATTTCTCCCTTCACGTAATCGTCTTCCAAGTCCTGGTAATTACACAGACAGACATCTCCAAATCATCTTACACTTGATCTTTAGATGACGACAGTTCACGAATGTCCTTCTCATCAACAAGCAGTAAACAATCCTCTCCGATTCGATCTAATACGAAGGAAACTAATGGCAATGTTCTACATTCATCCTTTTCAGAACCTGGTAACTTCGAACAAAGCGAATAAAATCTTTTCACATATTCCTTTTCAGCTATTTCGGTGACAATGCCAGTATCAGATGTTTCATTGACCAAGCCGATCTCTATAAATGGTAAGATGATTGCTTTATAGACACGAATCATGAATAATTTGATTTCTGAAGGAAATGACACAAAACATGCAGTTGCTCGACCTACTTCATCTACTCAGTCAAATACGGATTCGACACAAAAGTAAGTTGTAGAGGAATGATGATGTTCGAGCGAACAATTTGACGAAAATTTTGATTTAGAAATGAAACTGAATCTAATACATCGCTAGTTTCGAAAGCAGAACGTGAACAAGAAATCCAGAAATACTATCGTGCTGAACTAATTCAACATTTAACAGATTGGCCAGCAACTCAACTAGAGAAACAGGTAGAAATCAGTTCACATCTTCTAAACCACGACTCCGATTGATGTTTTCATTTAGTGTTTGAAACTATTTGATGATTACTATGCATATAGTGCTAAAACATCAACATCATTTACGGAATTAAAAGCATGTAAATCAAACTATCGTGTACTTGAGATAAAACGAAATATCTTAACTCAAAAGTAAATGCAATTCTTGAAAAATCGCCTCATCGAATGTGTTTTTTTCTCTGCCATTTCAGGCTTCTCTGTTGTCAAAAACAAGCACAAGAACGACAAGAAAGTTAGCATATGTAAACTTATCCTTTTTTCGCGGCTTTTACATGTTTTCTCTTCTCTCGTGATCACTTCGCAGCAATGTGCACTTGTATGCGACAATATTTGTTCGAAGAAGAGAATTATCCTCATCAGTTCCTTGTTTTCGTTTTTCGTGTCAGATAAATTCAATTCTAAACATTTGCTGGTCTATCGTTATTGAGCTGCTTAGTGATGATCGGATTCTCTTGTTTTGATTATTTTCTGCTTTTGTTTTCTTCTTTCCTCCTCTTTCGCCGCCCTTCATCTGTTTGATTTCGTACTGTATTATTGTGTATCTTGGTTTTGTTGTTTTTTTTTCTTTTGTTCTTTTGAAAAAGTTATACACTATATATATATATAATTTCAAATATGATACTCGTGCGGAAAATTGTTAATGGGATAATGTACAAAAGGAATGTTCATCTTCATTTTCAGACAATTGCTCGTGTTTCCTTCGGAAATGTTTGGAAAAGCTATTGGTTTGTTCTCTTATTGTAATAAGAATAATCTCAGTATTTGAATGTTTCGTGGAAATTTCGTTGTTTTGCTTTTCAAATAGTGTACCTAGGAGATATGTACATATTTGACTCGATGTAATCAGATTGTTCCTAAGAAATATTTTCGAACGGTTACAATGGAACGTAAAAATGACATTGGTATGGGTTTCATGTTTGATTTAATACTGTATGAATAACGTCATTGACTAGTAATAGAAAGCTGAGGCAAAATATTCACAGCTGTGATGAATTGATTAAGTATAAGCAAGTGAGGTACGTTATTAATTTAGAAGACAAAATCTTGGAAAATTCATGATTTTCTAAATAGAAAAAAGTTCTTCATATGTAAATTGCATTTAGAGCAAACTGCTCGGAGTCTTCTATTCTCTAGTAATTATAAAACGATACGCTTCATTCATTGGCCATATTTCAATATATTAAGTAAAACTTCTCAGTCGTTGCTGAGTCTAAGGAAACGGTACTCAATTTCTTGCACAGATTTTGGCTAACAATGTGTTTACTAAAGAAAAAATAAGACAGTTCGGTGTGCACTCGTGCAAGGTCTTTCTCTTAATAATGAATCGCATGAACGAGCCTTTTACCTGATTTGTAACAAACGTTGTTTCAAAACGTCATCTAAGATTTTCAAATATTCTTCTCTTTCTTTTCTTTTCTTTTCTTTCTTGCTAGGCGTAGTCTTACTCGGCAAGTAACATAGGTTTCTTGCGTACATACATACATGCATGCACTCGTTTTTCTCGTTCTGTATGTAGTTTGCAGCACCAATCATTTCTTCTCATGGACGTCGCTTTCTTTTTCTGTCTTTCTACTACTGACAACAACGCGCGCCCAAAAGAACTACTTTCCTAGCATAACAGTCATCCCGTTGTTTTTTCTTTAAATATTCTTTTATCCACGACACTGAAATATTATTTATTTCATAAAAAAGCCGAAGGAAAAAAACTATTTCTAAACAATATGCGAGTAAGACTTATTGCAGTGTCACTCGTTTTATCGGTAAGAAAATGATAAAGATAAAAGAGTAAAGTATACCAGTCAAAACACGCTACCACGATGTTTTGGTTTGATGAAAACACTTATTACGAACGCGAAAACTAGTCGTTTTTTCATTGAACATGTCACATGATTCGATCATAAATTCCGTTCCTGTTGATTATAGATTGTTTTTTTCAGTGAACAATGCGTTTGCCATAGGAAATTAAATGCATACACTAATGACTGAAGGTAAACGAAGTTGGTTTTTTTCTTTTGCATTCACTGTGAATTTTCTTTTAGTGATAAATGAAGAAAATAATAGTGTACCAACAGCAGCTCCTGAATCATCGATAACTGCTGTTAAAAAGCGAAAAATTCGTCGCGTCAAATCTTTAACCAGATTATCAGTTGACAGAATAACGGAAGAAGATAGACAGAAGCAAAATACTCGAAAATCTTCAACACATACATCTATCGATAAACGGCCGTTTCCCTTCGGTCTTTGGTAAACTTAATTTTAACATCGTGTGCTTGGATAATTTATTGTTTTAGTCGAGTTTGTACCGATAAAGCAACTGGTGCTCACTACGGCGTACCGACATGTGAAGGATGCAAGGTAAACTTGTAATTGATCATTGAAGGTATATTCTAGTTTCTTGAGTTGAGTGGCAGTAATGTATAACGTGTTCCTAGCGGCCAAATTGTGATGATATTTTGTCCTACATTCAGCATACGTTGACATAGATTCGACAAATGTGTAATTTTTCTCTTTTTTAGGGATTTTTCAAACGAAGTATTTTACGAAAAGAAAAATATCGATGCTATTTCGGCGATAAATGTATAATCAACACTGACAATCGGAACCGATGTAAATCGTGTCGTTTTCAAAAATGCTTGAAAGAAGGCATGTCTGTCGAAGGTATTTCAGATGAATTTCGTAGTTTTCCATAAAATATCTTTTGAATTTTCTTATCAAGGTGTTCGAATGGGTCGCATACCAAAGTCTGTGAAAGAAAAGGCCTTGGCGGAACATACGACATCGAGCGTTGAAAACGAAGATCCAGCTCAATCATCTCCGTCCCACATTCCATCGATGACTTCGAATGCATTCAATCATTTATCAACATCTTCAATCGCCGATCTACCAATACCATTGATCGATGAACATTTACTCTTTGCAGACTTAGACATGGCACCCATTGATAATCAACTCAACTGTCACACATCACTGCCAGGCACATCACTCACTCAATCGTCTTGTTATCGTTATGAATTACCAGACAATTTCACTATCGATGAAACAAAACAAGAAGATCCCGAAGATAATAGTGGAATCGTTCGATTGAACCCAACCGCATTGACAAATTATATGACGAATTGTGAAGAACGTTTTGCTAACAATGTTATCGAACGAATGAAAACTATTGCTAGCAAAATATCACACCCGACAACATGTACAGAACTCGATTATGAAGAATCATCATTCATACGACATCTCCGATGGAAGATGTTTGATTTAAGTAACACATACAATGGACGAACGCGACAATTGATTGAACGAATGAACAGTATGATTCACTTACGAGTAAGTCGCATAAAAACTCCACGATTTCATTTTCCTATTCGAAATCTAGATCGACGATTATCCAGGCAAATCATCATCATTACAAGATATTTGGGCAGGATTGACCGGTAAGATCACAAAAACAGAATTTTGAAACTTATTTGTAGAATGTTCTTTTTGTTTAGATGCGATACCATTTCATGTGAAAAATCTCATTACTTTTGCACGAGAAGTAAATGAATAGGATTTTGTTTTGCGTTTTTTTCCTTCACTAATAGTGCTCAAGAGAAACAACTCCAAAAGTAGAAAGTTCATTATGAGACGTTAGTCAGATATAAAATTAATTACTGCTAAGTTTATTCTTTGAGCTGTTCCGACGACGCTGAATTATATGAAAGAGAATAAGATTTGTTAAACTATGGCAATAAAATTTCTATTAAGATGCCTGCAGTCAATGAAATTGATGCGGATGATTTCCATAAAATAATGAACAATCGTTTGTTTGATTTCTGGCTTGTGAGTTTAATTATTTCTGCTTCCGTCGCCTCTTCACGTTCGTCGGTTAAATTTAGATCAAACATGCTCCGTTAATATGCCACAACGAATCGTACATGATGTTGCCCAATGGTCTTCAGTACACACGTGAATGGATGAACAAGATTATTGGCGAAGAAATGGTTCAAACTATGTTTCAATTTGCAAACAATTATAATCAATTACATCTAACTCACGAAGAGCATGCGCTTGTGTTTCCTGTTGTGATTTGTGTCAAAGGTAAGCACATCTAGAGATACAATGATAAGATTTCATCTCTATTCGTATTCTTTAGATGAATCACTCCAGGATCAGGAAACGACTCGTTCGATTCAGTATTGTTATCTATATGCATTATACATTCAAATGTTAACAACACGCACACCAACACAAGCCAAAGCCCTATTCCAGAATCTTCTTCAGGTAAAAAGAAAAAAAATGGTATTTTCAATTGAGAAATTCTCTCATCGTTATTAGATATTTGCATACCTGCCGTTGTTGAATGAATTACAAGAGAAAAAAGTTGGTTCGCTAGTGCCTCCAAGTAAGTTTTAGATCTCTGACTCTTTGTGAAACTATTCATTTTCATTAACATGTCTCACAACGCTCTTTCTCGCACATAGTCAATTCTAATCACCGGAATTTCAGCACGCTTCGTCGTTTTCTGCACGATGTTCTTTTACTAGAATATTATGGTAGTTTCTTTTTGTGTGGCGCTTTTTCCTATTTTGGAAGATCAGCTCATTTTTTCTGATTCGTGTGATATTTAACACAAATTTACCAGTCGCTCCGGACTAACAACTTTTCTTCTTTTCATTCTAGGTGATGATGAATCATAATGAAGAATAATATCCCTTTACTGATTTTTTTATATTGCTCAATGTTGTAGTCTGACATTGTTGTATTTTTTCTGTCCTTTTTGTATCTGTTTGCGAGTGTGAATATGTATTTTAAAAAAGATGAAGGAAGAAAGAGAAAGTAACCGACAGAGAAAGCAACCTTGATGTAATAAAGAAAAAAAAGCGACACCAGTTGTTTCATCCATTTCCAATGACAAGGAAATCAATCGTGGAAGGCAAGTAAGTATCAAAGACATATTGCGAGTTAAAAATAAGTTATGAAATCTTTTTCGATCGTTGAAATCGTCCCACAACTCAATTGTTTCGTCATAGGTGGTGAGAAGATATGTTTATATGCAGACCAAACAACAACACCCGCTAGAACGAGTAGATCGATTAAAATTAAAACAAGAAGAACAATTTTGCTGATTCGTCGTTGTTTTGAGCAGTAAAATATGTTGGAGAGTGTCGGTAGTCGTTGAATTGTGTGGATATCACTCGTATCATCAGATATCCACGGAAGTTGTTCACATGTTTCATAGCATACATCACGTTGATTCGTCGAGATATATTCGATTCGGTTTGTGGATTCGCATAGAGTCAAAAATTGATTTGCTCTTGATAGATTTAAATAGTGCATAGAATAATCCGTTTGGTTATGATTATATTCGAAGATCATTAAGTAGTTCTGCGAGTGAATGTAGAATTGCTCAGATTTCCAACTGATGAACATCTTGATGGGCGAAATTAGATTATAGATATTCACTAATAACTGACATGACGATGTTTCTAATTGGCAAACATGGAGTTGATGAAAATGATTTGTTTGGTAGAGAATCCATGCGTTTCGAAAGTTCTCATCAATGAGGAAACTCAACGCCCGTTCAGTTTTAGGTAGATTAAGTAGGTCATTTTGTTTAAACACTGAAGCTGATAATGGTAAAGTAAATGTCTGTATAAGTGATGTTCGTGGATCGAATAAATACAGATAACGTTGGCCAAGACTGAGATGAATTGTTGACGAATAAACCTTGTTACTTAGTTTTTCGTTCCAATAAGTATGTAGAGTGTCGAGTGTGTTTAACGAAGTGACCGAATATGTTGTATTGAATTCATTTAATAGTAACAAAATTGTATTAGTTCGCCGATGAAACAAGCCTTGTTCGATAGTTGTGTTTGGTTTCGTTTCATAGATGACACTCGGTGGATTTCCATCGTATAGAAAAACAGTTCTCGATGAAATCAATACGAAGATATTTTCGTCACATTGTTCATTGGCGTTACTTATCGCAGAAATCATTAAAATTAAGACGATGATGGAACAGAAAAACCATCGTGCCATTATGTTTAGTTATTGGATGTGAATAAGATGGCAAATGACTTTTGCAAACCAAACCGCCGACAAATGTCGAAGATATTTGCTTATCAGACGAATTAGAAGACCTTTTGAATTTGATAATAAAAAGAATTCGATGCATTTTCTAGATTCGAAATGTCTTCGAAAACAAAAGAATCAGATGTTCAATTGGAACTTCATTTCCTCGACTGCCAGCCTGATTGTATTGATCATTCTCTCAACGATCAATCTGTTTTGGATCATCTGTATCGTGCGGTTACTCAGAACATACTTCAATTGGAAAATTCCGATCAAAGGAATCAATCCCATCGGATCACAGATATTGATCAATTAGTTGTATTACTTAATCATGTAACATTCACGCCCAGAAGTATGACAAAACATATACCGGTTGAACTGACGAGAACCGACAATCGGGAAATCGAAATTCCGATTATCAAAACAGAAACTAAACAATTACCAATGGAAGTTCAAGTAGAAACAATAGGAGTCATTCCTCCTGCACCACCATTACCCCCTTCACTGGATTTAGCGATCAAATTGCAAAAACAAGCGATGAAAATAGAAGTTCTTTCACCTGATAAGAATTCTCTGTGGTCCTCGGTAAGATTTCCTTTTATTGATATTTAATCCAAAATCTGAGTCATGAAAGTAAATAACTTCCATGAGTCATGTTACATTTGCTGTGTTTCAGGTAATGAATCTCGACGTGGCTGATTACTTTACTCAACCGAATCCATCTTCAAGCCAACGTATGTTAATTGATACATTAATTGCATTAGAAAATGTAATTATTTAATTTTAGAATATGCAGAAAGACGAAAACAATCAAAACAAGAGACGATATTGGATGCCAGAAAAGGCTACAATTTGGGTTGGTTGATTTTTTTTCTTCGTAAATCGTCTATCAGTGAAGGGGATGTACGCTGAGCTGTATTTTTTTTTGAAAGGTTTTTTATTGACGCAAGGGGTAGCATTGAAGTGAAAAACGAAAAATCTACATAGAACGAAAAGAAAAACAAGTATTGCATTTTTTATCGGCAATCAAGTTGCGTTTGTTCGTTGCTATAAGAGTCCATTAATGCGATTTTGCTTGTGAGAAATAACTCCGAAATGATCAAAGTTAACGTAAAAGCATGATTTTTAAGAAAAGTCTCTCAGTTGCTGTCTCTTGCGAAAAAAAAACCCGATGTTTACATTCGAAAAGTCTATAATTTCGAAAGATCGATGCTCTCAAAATAATTCAGCTCAAACTACGATGACACATTCGTCGTCGAGACGATTTTTTTTTTCGAAAACAGAACGAAACATAAAATATTTCGATTGTGTTGTTTTTTTTTCTTTCGTTTTTGTATTCGTCATAACATTTACGCATATATATTTATAAGCGAATCTCACCGAACAGAGCAAAGTGATTCGAATTGGATTTTGTTTCGTTACCATTTGTAAAATGTCTTCCACTCAGTAAGATGCATCCAGCTACCAGCAATTCTGATTCAGATTCCAGCTGGAATGAAATTTTAGGCTCGTCTCTTAGTTCTACCGAATCACGCAAGCTAGAAGACGTTAACTTCCTCGTTAAACAAGTAGGAACGTACTACTCTCGGGAAGGAGGTATCTTCGACCCTGAGTATTATGATAAAGAAGTAGCGAGAATAATTGAAGAATGTATCCGGTCAAACTCAAGCAATCACTTGACGCCTAATTACACACAAAGCACACCAAACGGCTACTCCGCACCTCCGAGAGTATTCAATCATGAGGATATTGATCGTATATGTAATTCAGTGTTCGACGATAGTCAGCAATCCAGTTCATACTATGGCTATGATAATAATCATATGCCAAGTTTATTTAATACGTATCCAACAACAACGAATCAACAATATCTGTACACAACGCATAGCTCAACGTTCAATTATCCAGAACAACAATATTCGTACATTGAATACCAAATCCCGCCAAATACGTATCACCAGCCGATTGCTGACAATAATGTTGTATTGACAACTGAACCTTATCAACAACCAATTCCATCAATTCATTATGGAATAAACAACAACGACTCGAACTTGTACAATGTCGATCTTGGACTCAGTGAAGTTATATCTTGTAATACCAATATGCAAACAGAATCAGTACCATATGCATATGTATCAGAAAAGCCGATGTCAAAGTCCAACGACATAAAAGGCTTCAATCTTGATGAATGGCTGATTGTATCGGAGACAGGTGGAAAAATGCGTCGACCTCATCTACATGAATTTCTTCGAATATTACTTGATAATCCCAAATATTCGCATGTCGCTCAATATACTGATCGTAAAAAAGGAATTTTTAAATTTCTTGAACGACATGAAGCTGCTAAACTCTGGCAAGACGTTAAAGGAAGAAACTGTGATACTAGTACGATCATTTTCTCACTTCCATTCATTTGTCAACCATTGAACTTTGTTTTTTAGAGATGACTTACCAGAACTTAGCCCGAGGAATTCGTTTCTACTATCCAAATGGAACTATGAGTTCAGCTGGAGGTCGTTACACATTTCGATTTGGCTCGGGCTCGAGACACAAACGATTGAAAGTACCAGCAAATCACTGACATTACAGAAAGTGCCGTCATTCAGATGATGCACTTCGTTTTTCTGCGCTCGATTTCTTTTGTATTGATAAGTTTTTTTGTTTTTCATTTTTTTTATGTACGTTCGATGCAGTTTAAAATTGATTTGTAGTGATAAGCGACTCGTCAGACGCGACTAGTTTACAAAAGTTGTATACCCAAAATAGAATCGCTGTCTTCTAATGATAAGAACATCCAATATATAGATAAGCTGACTATGACTGATGGATTCGTTTGTATTTCAGGAATTATGTTGGCATTTACTAAACGAAATCCAATTGAAATAGCTGAATCAATCAGAAATCTCGATTCAGAATTGAATTCCGTTGAATTCATTCAACATTTGATTCAATACATTCCAAATGAAACAGAAGTAATGTATTACCAACCGGCAGGCAACCATGAGTCAGACTCAAAAATTTCTATTTCGCACAGTTGACTTAAAGATCACAAAGAGAGAGAGAGAGAAACTAGTTATTACGATTTCTATTCTCAACATATTTGCAAGTAACAATAACTCCACTGAAGGATTAAAATCAGTATTCGAGTGGCAAAAGCACTCTGTAATGCTAAGAACGAAATATGCTCTTGATCCTTTTGTCAGAATTGTCGTGAATGCTCTTGCTTCGACGTCAGTTGACTCTTTCATATACAATCGAAGTTTTGTCTCGTCTAAATTACATTCGATCCGTATGCAAATAAATAGCGTCATTTCGTCAACAAAACGAACGCGCCGTATACACCCATAAAAATTTCTCCAGAATTGACAATATCAATTGGATAAATTTCGTTTATAAATAGATCAATGCTTTCACTCGATTGTCACTTGCTAAAGAACAACTGACTCCTGCGGATCGACTCGTCTATGAGGTAGATCACACATAAAAATTTTTCTCGACGTACTGATCGACTTGTAAATTACAGATCTTACAAATCCCATTTTATATGGAACATTTAAATACCTTGAAATTCAAACTAATCTTCGCTGATAATTGTCAATTAATAACCGAGCAATTGCAACTGCTCTATGATGCCTGTGTCCTCTTATATCACTCCGCACATATCAAAAAGTTACTCGAAGTAAAGTATTCGTCGCGTCATTCGACCTTTATTCGAATTTGTATATTGACATTTAGATCATTCTCTCGGTTGTTAATCATCTGAATTCAACTCCGACACATCGGATTCTCACACTTGATGACCTATCAAAAGTTTGACGAAACGATATTTTTTGTTAGATTTTGAATCGTTCGATTATGATTAGGTAAGCGAATTGAAAACACCGAAAACACGTGTACCAATTATAAACATCGTTTCTCAAATATGCCGCGATCGACATCCGGAAATTTTCGATTTAAAAGACAATTATCATCTGATTTTCTCTGCAAGCAAAAGTAAATTTGTCGATTAGGAGAAACCTTTCGAGAAAAAACGTTTCTATTTAGTCGATCTCAATATAGTTAAGTACGAAATTGATCAAATGCAAAAAGAATTCCAAGTAAGCGAGTACCCATGCAAATTGTTTCATATTTGTGTTGAATACATTCTTCTTTCTCAGCAAATTCAATTATGGATTGAGAAACTCGACGTGAAAATAAATCTTCAAGTAAAACAGAAACATGCGAATGCGAAAAGATTTGTTATTCTCTTCTTCAAGACATTTCTCAGTAATTGTCGCGAGAAGTTGCACGAGATTGTCCGTTTATATCAACTAACAACTGATCAATATTCTAAAACAATTTCATATTTTACGCAACAAACAACAACATCTGTTATTTTTCTTTCAATCTTCGCCAATTTAATTCAATCGCTACAGGTTTGCGAAAGCAGAACGATAATCAGCAAACTGTCCTTCGATATTTTTCTTTTGCATAGATCAAACGACAAAACTAACGGTTCGTTTTGTTTTCTCAACTAAAACAAACATCTGACAACGCCTCAAATATTCGAACGACATGTTTAATGGATTGGGCAATGTTTTCTTTCGTCAAAAGAAAAAAAATTCTCTCAAAGTGAAACTTCATGTTTAATGTAATTCAACAAACACTTTTCCCTCTCTCTCCTCTTTTACCGCCTTCGACTTCACATCATTTATAAAAACGAACATTTTTACTTCATTTAAAGGAGAACGTAGACGTGTTTTGGTCATATTTTCATACAACAACACAGCATTAGAAAGCGAAAAAGATGGGTCTTACAGCCACTCAGATGAGCCTATGTTTCCAGTCCTATTGGTATATGTGGTATGTACAAATGGATAAGATTTGCAAATGAGTACATAGGATATATTTACAGGTTAACCAATGGACTTGCCGGATTAATTTTCATCGGTATTAATATCGGTAAGAAAAGTTGAAATTTGTTTTTGAGTGAATAACTTTTCGGAGTGTTCAGGTGTTGCTGCATTCTTTCTAAGAAAATTTCAATTGAAGAAACAAGCCAGTGCTTATGAACGAACACCACAAGTAGCAGATAGTTCGAAACGACCATTCTCAGCAAGTGAAATTCAAACGTACGAAGATCCATACGCCGATCCATATGCTGGAAATATCTCACGTGCTTCGTCACGTAAATCACGTAATGCCTTTCTTCTTTTGGAAGTTCATTGAAAAACTTTCGTTTGATTTTTCGTTCAGCAATGTATCCAGGTGCATCAGAAGACAATGAAGAATTTACTGAATCGACTCTTAAGCTCTTAAATGGATACCGTGCACGTCATAGCGCTGAACCGTTAACTGTCAATGAACAGTTATGTGAAATTGCGCAACGTTGGGCAGAACAAATGGCTCGTACTGGTAAATTAGAACATAGTCCAGCGGAAATGCGTAACTTCGGTCGACAAACGTTGGGTGAAAACTTCGGTGCATCATTCCAAGCTGAATTAACAGGTTTGTTTTGATCAATTCTCGATAGATTTCTTCTTCGATCGAAAAGTTTCGTTTTAGGCGACAAAATGGTTCGTAAATGGATGAAAGAAAGTAAACGATACATGTACGGTTTCGACGGTCGTAAAGATACAGAAAACTTCACTCAATCTGTTTGGCAAGGATCACGTGAAATCGGTGTTGGTCGCGCTCGATCAGAAGATGGAAACTGGTGGTATGGTGTTGTTGTATTCGACCCACCAGGTAACATTCCTAACCAATATTCCAACAATGTTCTCTTACCAAAAGAATAAACATGAACAAACCGGGTTTTTTTTCGTATTTATTGAAACTATACTTCCTTGCTCATTTTCAATCTTTTCGTCTATTGAATATATCAACAGTAAACATGTAATTTTCAACTTGTGATTGAATTAAATCAAGATTCTGTCTTCTAAGAGATATAATAAATTTATTGGCTCTCTAATTATCTCTGAAAATTTAATAAAAAAAAATATCGCCGGCAATCCATAAGGGTCATGGTTCGAGTTTTGATAGAATATGCATCGGTATGTATAATATTCGATTTTTAGCATCTAATAATATATATAACATAATAACGAGAAAAGTACAGAAAAACGAACAATTTTAACAACACGAATACAATCATATCACAATTTCCTAATTAAAATTGATTCATGAGTAATCGTTATCCCCATTTAAAGATAGATGCTAAGATATTTTTCGCCGAGTTCGAATGCGTTTCAAGATATTTTCGTGAAACGGGATGTCTATAGAAAATAGCGCGAAGTTTATTGATGATTTTATGACATTCGGCCACAGACACACACTGACTTAACGATTGTTGCACTAATTCCACATCTTTGACCACCTCATCCCATCCCGGCTCATTCGGTACTTCCCAAACATGATGATTGATTGTAATTCGCTGCATTTTCGGTCGCGACAACGCAGCACCAAACGATAATAATAAAATCAACAAAAAATAGAGCAGATATGAAGGCATATTCACGAAACCTAAAAATATATCATTAACATAGTTTTACACATATATATCTCGAGCAGAAGCGCACTTACAGACACGATCGTAGGAGACTATTCAATATGCATCACCTTACAACATTTATATGCTGTCAACTAATCCTTTTGTATATCAGACTCACCCACACTTTTTCTCTTGACATTTTTTTCCTCTTTTTCTTTGTACTCCAAGAATTTTCTAACTGCATTCATTATCACGTTCTGTGTGGCACTGCCGACGAAAAAAAGCACTTTTTTGACATACGAAGAATTTTTTCGAATCATTGAGATACAGAATACATGATCATGTTATTCATTGCAGTTTAAATCGAATGCAAATAGAATGACGATTTTTGGATGTAGATGTTTGCCAAAAGTACGTACGAATAACAACGTCAATATTGAATCATAATGACGTTTTGATCATCGAGAGTGACTGGAAGATTTTCAATTTATAGATTTGAAATTCTTATCTCGAAATTTCAAAATTTCGAAAAACAAGAGAAAAGCGAGATTACGCAGTTGCTTTACGATATTCAATATTGTGCATGAATCGGTGCTCTATTAATCATACTTTGGTAAATCCTATAAGAGAAGACTCTGATATTTTGAATACATTTGTATCATGTCATTTCTGATGAAATTTCAGAAGATTAGTGTGTTGAGTACGTCAGAAAAGTCATGATGATTTCAAGTGAATGACTTCATGCTTGCAGTTATCTGTAAATTTGCTGTGCTCCACTAGAAATCATATAGCAATTGAGTAATTAAACATGAAAGTACATCGAGTGGGAAAATGAGGACACAATGAACGAGAAACCGTTTGTAATGTTACTTGAAAATGATTTGAAATGAATTTAGTCGATGATTAGGAAGTTTTAATATCCTCTCAACATGAAGTTAAGTAGTTCATGACATATATATAAAGAAGATTATGTTGAGGGGTAGCATTCCAGTGATTATCGATTTACATGATCATGCAATGAACTATTGATCTACTCTCTGAACTTATTTTCAATCGTTCATTCTATTGTACAGAAAGATAAACTTCGCATCTCGTGTGAAATCTTTCTTGAATGATTAGTTACGTTTCACAAGTACTGAATTGACTAAACCAAGAAGGTATTGTCGAATGTGTATATTGGAACGGGAATTGCTGTTTATTAACTATATACAACATTTTGTATCAATGTTTCTATTATTATGAGGGTATCTATTCGCTATTTTCATAGGGTTTGTTCGAATTTGAAAATTTCGTGTTCTCGATCGTTGTTATAAAATCAATTAAACAAGTGATGCAAATCAGTTCAATCTACGAAATATCTTTCGATAAAGATTAGATATTACATTGAATGACAACGATGATACATTTCAAAATAGATTCTTCTATTAGAATAAACTATTGTATTCATCTTTTCATGCCTCGAACATCATCATTCATTGTTAGATCGATCTTTGTAATCGAACTATCTTGAATTTAAGGGGGTGTGTCAGGGTGTGGATGTATTTGTTTATTAAACTTGCTTTTCTGTCGTCTGTTCTCGACGGTGTGATGTTTATTTCGCTTGTATATTACAGTGTACTTTGATCTGCCGGTCTGATCATGTGTTGTTTTTCTCTTTTTTTGCGTTCTCTGACGCATGTTCTTATCCTTCTCCACGATTCTCAAACGTTATGTCCCTTGATTTTGTTTTAGTATAAATACTCGCAGCTCTCATTAAGTCAATTATACATTTTTCAAAATTCAATAACTGATCATTTGGTAAGTAGATGAATAATTTATTTTACATTGAGTGATATCCAATATCAATGATATTAGAGAAGAGAATACGTTTTGAAAGTGATTTTTTTTCTGTCAGAAGAAAGACCGAACCCTGGAAAAGAATAACCTATATGTTATTTTCGAGAAATAGCGATCGATCAGAATAAGATCCAAGTTTTCAAGCGCACCATACTTGACTAAATTAGATTCTCTCGACTTAATATTCATTTTACCTTTTTGTAAAACATGTCTTTTCTAGTATTCCCTTCTTTAGGCATATTTTTTCCAATTGAGTTGCAGTTCGATATTTTTTCAATATGAATAACCTCCGACGCATTTCACCAACTTAACCTTATAATGAACCCGTGTTGAAAAAGAAACATGCGATTTTTGGACAATTAATTGCGTTTAAGCGAAGTTCTTTTGGATCTTCAAACTTACTGTCTCCGTGAAGCACACCATTTCTCATTTCGACGATGGAACACACAGACTGACACCTCCTTTTTTTGTATTTTTCTCTACGAGCTGAATAAATTCGAGACTATTATTTATATGCTCTTTATTACAATGTTTACCAGTCACGCTATCAGTGTCTCTGTTGAATTTACGCTGTACTTTTAACCCTTGATTAGACAGCCCGAGAAATGAATATTCGGAGTTAAATATATCTATGTAATGATAAATTGTGCTTACGAGGACTTTGTTCTGCATTATCCGTTTTTGGTACATTTGCCTCATAGCATTTTCTTCTCGTTCTGTCTTTATTGGACCCTTATGGTCGGGTACACCAGCAGATCGGTTATAGGTATCGAGTGCGAAAATACTTTTTATATTCCTTATGTCAACGTGTGACGATGTTTTGCACGATTAGGGCAATGTTGTACATGTGCTTTCGAAGATTATATAGATTGAAATGTAAATAAATGAATAAGAATTGAGGAAGAGTACTATTAAGCTTATTTTTCAGTGTTAAATAAACAATTTGAAATTCAAAGTTCGAAATATTGTTTCTGTCGAGGATATAGGCATAATATATTCGATGATTTTGTTTAGTGTCAAGTACAACTTTTCGTCCTTTTTTCCTTTCTGTTTCTGTTTCTTTCTCTTTCCTCTCTATTCGATCTTTGCCCTCGACCGAAGTATAAATACTAGCGTACTTCTGTATATTCTAACATAATATTCAACCGTAGTTAACCACGATTGGTCACGAAATAATCAGGTAATGTGTTCTAAGCTTTTTTTGTTTATAGAAAATGACTTCATTCTCGTTGAGAGTTGTACGCTGAGATAAGATAAACCGTGGTTTCTTCGAGACCTGAAATGCGTTTTAGCATGACTTCATATAGAAAAAAATAGCAATTAATTATGTACTTTTTCCCATTCACTGATTCGTGTATAACCTGACTTTGATGATTAACTGGAAGAAAATCATGTAATGCGAAAACAAGTGAAAGTAAATCAATATATTTTTGAATCGGATGTTATAGAAAAAAAACGAGAAGTACTGCACTAGGTAGTTTTCAGTCTTGAAAACAGAATTATAGATGTTTTGATTGAATTTCTTCTTTTTCTTCATTGGAGTTTAGTTATTTTTCTTATTACCATGACCGGTAGATGAGAAAGCAGATTGTTCAGCTGTTTCACCATCTGTTGTATTTTGTTGCTTTTGTTTGGGTTTACTGGGTACTTTTAGTGAACTAGTAGCTGCTGCTTGAGCAAGAGCTCGTTCACGTCGACGTTTCATATGGAACTAAATCGAAAAAAGAGAGTTTCATTCACACGAGAGTCTTTCGTTAGAATCCTTACCTGGATAAAATTCCAAACTAACCAAAATTGTAATGCACCGCTGACAACTAAGGTAAAAAATCGAACTGTTGGAGTGTTAAAGTTGGAAATGAGAACTCCGTCTTGATCCGTTGGTGTAAGGGATATTTTATCAACTGAAGTACTTCGTAAACCGAACCAGAATGTTAACCAGATTAAAACCACGGAAATCAGTCGACCGGAAATAAAAACTGCGTTCCAAATTTTAAATAAATATTCTAATGTTGATTTTGTCGAGGCCGAGGTCGTTTTTCCCGTAACATAGAAATGAGCTAAACGCGACGCATGATAGAAGATTTCGATTAAATAGTGAACTGTCAATAAGACTATTGATATACGCCAAAACCGGGTCAAATAAGCGTAGAGAATAGTGATCAAATATAGACTTGTATAAACAAGACGAGACGGAATATCTTCTTTGCGAACTTTTTGTAAATATAATTCCGGATAATTATGTAACCAATAGGATAATTGAACGATAAAATAGAGCTTTGTCCACGCTGTCATGCCAGTATAGGGATAATCACGCCAAAGATACGATAAACCCGATTGAAAATACTCTTCATTATTAAACAACATCAATGCCCACACAACGCTAACCACATAGAAGAGAATAAGTTGACCGGATTCGAAAAACTTGGCAATTTTCGCTTTGGATAAATGAAGTTTCTTATATATTTTGTCTAAGACATATTCTTGCCAGATAGCATGGACGGTAATACACACAAGTGTGTAGGCAAAGAGCATAGCTAAATCTTTATAACCATAGTTGAAAAGTGGAGGTGTTGATGTATTAAATGAATCGAATTGTGTAACATTATGACGAGGACCAAAGAATGCGCCACAATAAGCTGATGTTGCCTGAATGATCGTTCCAACTGCTAAGAGCATTAGAATTCCACTTGTAATATCACCTGAAAAGAGAAGATATGTTTCGATTGAGATGAGAATGTCGGAAAGTTACCGTGATTTTGAATAAGAAATTCTTGACTAAAGAAAGGTGGATTTTTCGATGCACCTTTCTTCTTTAGTACTGCTGCTGGTGGCGGCATCGTAAAGTTTCTAAAGTTGATCTGAAATAGAAATAAAGACTTAATACTTATCTATACTTGTGTTTAATAGATAAATAAACAAGATGGACGTTTATGCTCATGCAAATAATTCACTCAATGGGTTACCACCGAAAATTCGCGAATATGTTCAAGAGAAAATCGCTTTGTGTCAACCAAGTAATTTTCATGTTTGTGATGGAAGTGAACAAGAAAATCAAGAATTACTTGATGCCATGGAACAAGCCGGTGTCATTCGCCGTCTCAAAAAGTATAAAAATTGGTAAGATTGGAGGAAAGTTTCCATTCGAAAGCGAAAATGTTCGTTGTGATTTTTAGTTATATCGCTACAACGGATCCGCGTGACGTTGCTCGGGTTGAATCACGCACTATCATCTGTACGAAGAACATGAATGACGTTGTATCAACACCTCGTTCAGGTTTTCCACCTGTAACAGATCCCAATCTACCAAAAAATCTCAAACAAACACCATTAGGCAACTGGATGGATTCAGATGAAATGCTGGAAATCATGGAGAAACGTTTTGCCGGTTGTATGCGTGGTCGTACCCTCTTCGTTATTCCATATATGATGGGTCCATACTCCAGTCCGTATTCGAAAGTTGCTATTGAGATAACAGATTCACCATACGTTGTTGTCTCCATGCGAATTATGACACGTATGGGTACACAAGTGTTCAAAGAACTGAAAGTACCTGACGGTTCAACCGTTGTTAAATGTCTTCATTCGGTTGGTGTGCCATTGCCATCGGATAAACCGGTGAGTTCAACATGGCCAAGTAATCCTGAACAAACGTTGATCACACATTTTCCGGAACGAAATGAAATTATCAGTTTTGGCAGTGGCTATGGTGGAAATTCTCTTTGTGGCAAGAAATGTTTAGCTTTACGAATTGGAAGTACTTTAGCTAAACGAGAAGGATGGTTAGCTGAACATATGCTTGTAAGTATTTGACGAATACTGGACGGAATCGACAGACATCATCTTCTTTTCATCATATTTAGATTATGAGTATCACCAATCCAGAAGGCGTGAAGAAGTATTTTGTTGCTGCGTTTCCAAGGTAAGGAAAATGTTAAGACGATGAATCTTTTTCTATATGTCGATCATTTAGTGCGTGCGGTAAAACGAATTTGGCTATGCTTCGTCCAAAGGGTCTTCCCGGTTATAAAGTTGAATGTGTCGGTAAGTAAACATTAAAAGGAGTCTTCATTGTAATTTGAAAATTAATTCTCAGGTGATGATATTGCTTGGATGCATTTCGATGAGGAAGGTCGTTTACGAGCAATCAATCCTGAATTTGGATTTTTTGGTGTTGCACCAGGCACCAGTAAATCAACGAATCCAATTGCATTGGGTAAGCATCGAATACCAGCGAATTGATTAACCGTTCTAAATGTAACATTGTAGATATGGTACATGAAAATACGATTTTCACAAATGTTGCTGAAACCAGTGATGGAGATGTCTACTGGGAAGGAATCGACCAAGAAATCGATGGACTTCATGAAACTCTAATTCGTTCATGGAAAAACAAAAGATGGTCGGTCGATTTAGGCGAACCTGCTGCACATCCAAACAGTCGGTAAGAAGTCAAAGAAAAATCTTCATCAAAATGAAAATCAAACAATTTCTCTACAAATATTTAGTTTCTGTACATCAATAAAACAATGTTCCATTCTCGATCCTGAATGGAATAATCCTCAAGGTGTACCGATTGAGGCGATTATTTTCGGCGGACGACGACCGGTCGGTGTGCCACTAGTCTTCGAATCTTTCAATTGGCAACACGGAGTTTTTGTCGGAGCATCGATGCGATCAGAAGCAACAGCTGCAGCTGAATTCAAAGGTAAAAGGAAAAGAAAAACGCTCAATGTTTCCACACTCTCGAGGTCTGTTTTCTTCTGTCTAGGAAAACAAATCATGCACGATCCATTTGCTATGCGACCATTCTTCGGATACAACTTCGGACAGTATCTTTCTCATTGGTTATCTTTTGGAAAGAAGGAAGGTCTTCAGTTACCGAAAATCTATCATGTCAATTGGTTTCTCAAAGATTCTCAAACGAATCAATTCTTATGGCCGGGCTTTGGTGAAAACATTCGAGTGATTGATTGGATCTTCCGTCGTTTAACAAATGACTTATCTAAAAAAGCATCAGCTCAAGAAACACCTATTGGTCTTATACCTGATCAAAGCACATCGGATGGTATTCGTGGCGGTGAAGTTAATCCAGCGCTATTGGAAGTTTCAAATGATTTCTGGCTCTCCGAATGCAAAGCTATAAGAAATTATTTTGAAGAAAACGTCAACGAAAATTTACCAAAAGAAATTACTTTAGAATTAGATGCACTTCAAAAGCGTTTATCACACTCAATATGAGAATATATCTAATCCTTACGAACACCTGTTTTATTTTTTCTTTTTCTCTCTTTTTTTTTGTATGTATGCATCCGCTTATCAAGTTATCTTGTTCTTTGTATGGTTTGAATTTATATATATATATATGCATATGTGTGTTGTTTTTACTATAGAATCAAAACACAAGACAAAGACTTTGAGTTTTTATTATTATTAATGGGATACACATTTTATACACGCCTAATCTAAGTGTAGAAGGAATGAAATTGTATATTGATATCTCGTTCTATGCTTCGCTTTCCGATGCACTTGACGATGAGGGTGAGCTAATGCCATTATCTAACGTTTGAGCTGAATGTGTTTGAATAGGAGAGGTTTGCTGTTGCATAATAGTCGTGACATCTTGATTAATGCCATTGATTGGAACGATTAAGTTATCTTTAGGAATTAAACCATAACGTAAAGCAAAGACGGTAAAACGGCGACAGAGATGTGTACGTTCTTCGAAATCATCGTAAAGTGTACGATGATGATAGTAAGCATGAGAAAATATACGGTAAATGCGACGACAAACACTGCCTAATTTGGCTATGGAAGTATCTTTGATAGAGATTCTGCAGACAAAACAAAGGTCGTTTTTAGGAAAGTATTCGAGATGAACTATTCTCAGAAGAATTTCTCTCTCTCGAAAAAAAAACACTTGTTTCAAAAGTTATACTTACCGGCTGGGAAAATATTTACTACTATTCAAGAGAGAAGCAGCACCATCGAGGGTGTGTCTGGTATAATCGATTGCTGGACACTAAAGTAAAAACGTGTTTACGTTGGGATCGACAAGATTACAACGAACTTCTTTCGGATTTTTATGTGCTGCACATAAGAATATCCATTGTTCAGTTGCGGTCATCTGTGTGCAAGTATCTGGTAAACATTCTTTCTATAAATAAAGACGAAAAGTTGAGAATTCAGTCTAGATGGAAATATTTTTTCGATTACTTGCAGAAAAACGGTTAAATCGTTAAGTTCCAGACAAAATTGTCTGAGATGTTCATATTTCCATACGCCTTCATCCTGCTGGTCAGGTACTTTTAATATCGCATCAATATCCGATGGATTCCGTCGAATAATTTGTTGGATATACTAAACAATCAAGCATAAATCATTCGGAGATTACCATTGACAATCTCACTTGTTGAATATGATAGAGTGAGTCCATACTATCTAGAGTTTCATCTGGCCAACTGCACCAGTCGCTTGCTTTGGTGCCTGGCCGGTTTCGACGTAATGACTTCGATGCATTCGTCATATCTAAAATATTCAAAGCTATTGCTAAAAATTTGATCAATTGAGATTCCAAATTTAAGGAAGATGACATATACATAAAACTGATAAACTACATCGTTAAAAAATTTGTTTCAGTCAAACGCAATGCTATCTGATGCTAATAATTGAAGAATATCCGCTAAATCTTGTTGATTATGATAAGCGATAAAAGGTGCACATGCATAATCTTTGGGATTGAAGTGAGATGAGCTGATTTTATTGTAAACAATCTGAAATTCTGTTAAATTGAGATTCACCAGAGATTGATTTTGTTTGTAAAAATCTAAAATTTGACGCAGATCAAGTATTTGACCATTGATTGATAAAATGATAGCATGAGCGGCACATAGATCCCAATTATAGGCAGCAGCCTTGGTTACTAGAAACACGTTTGCTTGTTTCAATGCAATGGCCAATAGTTTATTGCCTAAAAAATACGAATCATATGGAAATTCACAAAATAGAAGCCATTAAGCTGGACTTTGATCTTGAGAAGGACTAGACTCTATCGAAATGTGGTTAGAGGTAGAAATTAAGTACAAGTGGGTTAGTAACTAATCATTACTATGATCGTGTATGTTGTAGAGTACGCTAGTCACCGATGGTGACAAATAAGCGAAGAAAAAGTATTCACATAGGATTCAAAATGCAAATATCGCTTTCTTCTGAGACAAAAAAAAAGAATATTTACGCACCACATGCAGACACTTCTAGTTTGGTCCAATTTTGGAACATATTATTAAATGTACTTGTGTTTACACTTCCATGCAATAGAACTTGCTTATCGTTGCTTCTAGTTTCTTTGCATACATCATCTAAATTATTGAATTTTCCATCAGGCAATGCCGTGCCCCAATAAATCAAACTTTCCCATCTAAAAAAATCAATGGATACTGAACAACTGTTGTTTATTCTTTTCTAACTTACTTAAATGCATCGATTCGTTGATGAAATGCTCGGTTAATGACTCCAATAATCGCATTGCCATGTCGAATATCAAAACAACCAATAAGTACCAAAGCTGTTGGAAGACCATCTATGGTAATGCCCGTGTGTGAATCGATAATTCCATCTGTACCATTGATATACTGCTGTGTGCCATCGACCGGATCAATCCATATACCAATGTTAGATAAATCAATGGAAAACTGCTCTGGAATTTTTCGAAGTGAATGTTGATAGTGCTCTGGGAGAGTGATATCAAAAGACGAAGAAATAATATTAGCTAATGTTTCGATCGATTGACTAGATTTGTTATTGAACAATTGTTCTATACGATGAAAAGAAAACAATCGAAAATTCAACGAATCAGTGAAATTTCTTACTGAGAAGAGTAACAATATCTTCATCGGTACCGGTAACATCAATAACAATCTTTTCAGCGCTTGATTGCAGCTTTAATGATCCATCTTCTTCACCAAAGATACGTTGGTCCAATCTCGGATACTGAAGTAGATGAACTCGACTTTCCGGAAGGAAACATTATGTCTGAATTATCTTACCAGCCTTACTAGATCTCGTTTAATGACTTCCTGAATGATAACATCACTTAAATGGAACAGAAACATAGAATAAATTAGTCGAAAGAATTGAATTTACGCCAGAGTTTTGTAATCGGCATCGAGATGTTGATGGTTTTCATCGACTAAAAAAAAACAGAATACTCTCACAGTATAAAACGACGAGACAATAATCGAGCAAATCATTACGTTGTTTCTCTTGAATAATGCTGTTGAAATCGGAATGCATAAAACGAATATAACGAGCGATACATGCTGCTCTTTCGGAACAAATAGCTATTTGAAGTACAAAATCACGTAATAATACTGATGACATGATCTAAAAAAGACAGTTCGAAAAACAAATGTGACACATTTTCTTTACCATATGGTACAAACTATTAATGTGGTACTCGATCTCGAAAAAAAAATCGTACGAACGCAATATGGATTAATGAAAGCATTCGAAGGATTTCGACTAAGACTGTACGCAAACGAGAATGTCAGACAAAAAATGTTTCCAATAGTGGAGAGAAAAAAAATGATAAGTTTTCTATGCCCGAGGACAGAATTGAACTGTCGACCCCTGGTTTACTAGACCAGTGCTCTAGCCACTGAGCCACACGGGCGCACTTCTTTCTGACAAAATCGATTTATTCCATATGGTAAAGCAATTTCGTCAAGTTTGGAACATTAGATTTGCGCACTGGCTTAGTCATAGATGTTTACGCAGCCAAAAATATCTTCGCTGATAGGAAGAGTGAGTTAGTGAGCCGAAATTATTATTGACATTATTGAAAAACCAACACAAAGACGGACAAACAAACAGACAAAATCAAAAAAAACTTTCTTTACTGTATGAACAGCAAACAAAGTAGATGTACATGACAATATTATATTCACAGATCAACACGTGAACCCAGTGGAATTGTTCGGAGCTCATGCTTTTTGGAGAAATGTTCCGAGAGAATCGTCATAATGACAATGGAGAAAAATTGTACAACATACCAAGAGAAAACATTCGGATATTGAGAATTATATACCCAACAAGCAAGGAAATGATAGAAATGAACTGTTAAAGAAAAATCTAGACATTGTTTATATCGACCAACAAGATAAACAATTGCTAATCCACTAGAATGAAATACACGAACATGAACGATGATCTCAACACCGATAGATTTACCTTGTTAGAGCATTGATGAAAAAGATGCTAACAAATAACGGTTCACTCCAACTGGAAAGCTTCAGTTTCTAAGCAAAGCATTCAAAATCAATTGACATAGAACCATGCTCAAGCAAATTTAGTTACTTTGTATGAAAATAGATAATCAAGTGTAGGCACTTGATTATCAAACAATGTTAGCAAGAAAACCCAACATCCCAGACCGAAATAATATAAGGTTTGAACTGCAATAATCTGACTAATGATTAACCATGGATCCCATTTTTGACTACGAAATCCGCTCATGATAGTAACTCAAGTATGTCTGATCATATCTATAAAAACAAAGGAAAATTTTCATCTTCTTGTTATTTAAGATCTTCTAGTCGGTTTTTTATTTCTTTTAACGAAATAGAAACTGTTTTCTTGTTCTCAAATCGATAAACAATAANGGAAGGTAATTGATGAATTGAAAAAGTGAATGAGAATGGAAAAATAAATAAGTAAATAATATGGATGGGCAGCGATAAATTGAATAAAATGAAATTCATCCATTGGCGAGTGACTGTACCTTATTTTTGATATTTCACTTAGAAAAAAATTTACTCGAATAACTAGCTAAGAATAAATAATTTACTAAAACAATAACTATTCATTAAGTTTTCTGTACAAATTAAATCAATTCGTTTTTCGTGCTAATCATATAGATGGCGCTAGATGCCACACCTATTCGTTGAGGAATGGGTATATCAAATACTTTTGAATGTGAGTGAAGTATTTTTAGGAATGATGACAATTCAATTGTTATCAGTCAAGATAGTGCGAGGACAAGAAATAGTGCAACCAATTTCATCCAGAATCTTTTTCGGAAGAAAGTCGATTGCAATTGCACAAATGATCACTGTTTTCGTTCGAATAAAATAAGAAACTTGATATTTTAAATCGTTTTTTTATACGAGAAGAACGTCATACTGTTTTCCATTTAAAATATTTTCAGGGAATGATATCGCTGTCATTGCAAACACATTACACAGACTAATCTATGAAATTAGTACGAAGAAAATTAGTTTTGAAAGGCTTTACTTTTTCCCTATGTGTTTTCTTTTCAAAAGACCGAATCTACTAAACGATTTCATTAATAAAAGTCCCTAACAGTAATCTCTTTATAAGAGTCTATGTTTTTATATATTGCAAATCATTCCTTCCTACAACAGAACTATGTTGGCCGTTGGTATTACGCTTGTGCTTGCTGCTATTGCGGCTACAGCTAATGGAATAACGTTAGAATACATCGAGAACGGTAAGATCTGTAGCGCATGGCAATATATGTCTGCCTCGGAAGTTCAAGTTGAGACAACGAAATGTGCCAGCAGTGTGGGTTATGAGTTGAATGTACGTGATAGTATGTATATCATTCGTTTTTGTTGCACATATAATGGCGGGACGAACCCATCCATTGGACCGGCACCTGCTGGCTGTGGCCGTCAAGCTTTTGCTCCATTACAATCCCGTATTGTCGGCGGACAAGAAGCAAAACCACATTCATGGCCTTGGCTTGTTTCTCTTCAATATCGTGGCAATCATTTCTGTGGTGGCACTTTGATAGTAAATTATACAGAAGAATCGAAATCCATTTGTATAGTATGAGTCTATTTTAGGATGCGTATCACGTCTTGACTGCAGCTCATTGTCTTCAAGATCAATCATGGTTTAATTCAGATTTAACTGTTGTAGCTGGTCTTCATGCACGAAGCAAAACGAATGTAGCTGGAGTACAACGTAGACAAATTTCTAAAATTGTCAACCACCCTGCTTACAGTGATCTGACAAACCAAAATGATATTGCCATCATACGTTTAGCTTCACCTGTGACACTCAATAGTTATGTCAACGTTGCATGTCTTTCCGGAAAGCAACCTGCTCTCAATGATAATGTTATGATTGGTATGTAGATTGAAACTTTGTACGTAGAAAGTTTCATTCCATTGTTTTTCAGCTGGTTGGGGCACGACAACATACGAAGGTATGTCACCTGACTCTCTTCGTCAAGCTGGTATTGTTATTATGGATGTATGCAAACATGTCTATCCGCACTATGATACAGATAAGCAATTATGTGCTGGTAATTATCAATATAGTCGAGATTCCTGTCAAGGTGATTCGGGCGGTCCACTCATGTCGGAAGCGAATGGTCAATGGACTGTCAGCGGTGTGGTCAGTTTCGGTGACGAATGCGCTAAAGTGAATAAACCAGGTGTATATGCTCGTGTTAGCTATTACCTTCCATGGATTCAAAACAGCATTTCAGTCCTATCAGGAAAATGAAGTGAACTAATGTCACTAACATAAAAGTCTATTCTACTCTTTAAAACGATGACATGCTGATGACACTTTGTTTTTCTTTTGATCGATTTGCAAAAGTTCGAAAAAAATGAAAAGTACATCAAAGAACGAAACACGAAAATGTCAATTGATATGTAACTTGTTGGATTAATCAAATAATCCACAGAATTCTTCGAACGAGATTCTTCCATCTCCGCTTGTATCTAACGATTTAATCATTGCTTCGACATCGCTTCGACTTAAATGTCGACCCATACGAGCTAGAATATCGGCTAATTCCTTTGTCGATATGTATCCATTTCCATCGGCATCGAATTTTTTAAAAGCACTCATTAATTCTTGTTTGGAATACTTCTTAAAAAACGAAGCAGCCATGACTTTTTTAAATTCATCGAAATCGATTTCTCCACTTCCATCTGCATCCATTTGCGCCATTAACTGAGATAATTCCTTCTCATTTGCTTTGATGTTTAACGCGTGCAACACTTTTTTCAGCTCATTTTTGGAAATTCGTCCTGAACGATCTAAATATTTCGAAGTCCAAACTTTTATTCGCTCTTCTGACATCGCACAGCAATACATACCACTATCGAAGAGATCAAAAGCGTCGTGCAATTCTCGTTCTTGGCTTGCTGTAAGTTTAGTCATGATGTAATGTCTAGAATAAGATTTTTTTCTTCTTCAAATAACTCCGTTAAAGAATTTCTTCTCTTGTCGTCATTTTTTTTTGTTTGTGTCATTTGTTGACACAGAAAAAAAAGTTTGATCTTCCTTCTCGTCGTTATAATCGACGAGAAAAAAGAACGGATAATTGAATTCCTACCGTTTATATCAGACTAGAAGAAAAAGAAAACGTGAATAGGTTTTTGTAACCGTAACCATTGTAACTCTTCGGAATATACACTTCTTTTCACTAAAAAGCAACTTTTCTCAGGGTTAAAGTGTTCTATTTATAAAAACAACTGAATTTTTGCCGATAAGCAGATTACGAAACTAGTCAAGAGCTTGTCAATCTACAGAATCGAACGGTACCATAGTGATAACGATACATGAGTCATCCTCGCCTTGTCGAATCTTTTCAACTGATGTAATAACTGTCAAATATTGATGCGAAATTTATTTTATTGCTTGATATAAAGACGCATGCTCTAGTCGCATACAAAATATATCATAATATAATATGTCTCGTCTACAATTGATACGAAATTGCTCAATCAACCGATGATGTCAATTGTCTCATCCATCGTTAGTTCCCTTTACCACATTCGAAATACCGTCATTAGTCAGACATGTTTGTTCAGGTAGATTTTATTAAAAAACTACAGAAAACGTCCTCGATCACAAATCTTTGCCTGTTGTTGAAGTATTCGTATTTCTATAAATTTGCAAAATATTCCGCTGTAACTCCAAACGTTCAAGTTTTTCTTTAGCATTGCGTTGACGATACAAATCCATGGCTGTCGGTGGTTGAATACCTAAAAGAAACAGACTAGACAATCGATCCGATATGATTCAAGCGAACAACCTTGTTTTTGTTTTTCTCTTTCGAAAAGAACATTATATGTAATTACAATCGACAGCAATACAATCGATGCCATGGCAATGGCAATTCGTTGTGGTGTTTTTTCTGGTTCAGCTAGCAATGCACGTCGAATTCTGCGCTGTACATTCTCAGAGATTCGCTTTGCGAATGTAAATACCATGATCTGAAAGAACGAATATGCTCTCATTGTCTTCATCGCTTTTATTCATAGTTTCATAATCACAGAAAATGAAGAACTTTGTTATTATTCTGTATTATTTCTTTTGCTTGTTTCACACACGCATTATGGATTTTGATGTTTTTGATGAACAAAAAAATGCCTTATCTAACGCGTCAAAGAGTAAATCAAATATGAAGAAGGAAACGACTATAAACAAACAAACACGCGCACACATAAACAGTCCTAGAGAGAAAGTTTTGCTTGTTGAATAATAACGAAACAAAAAAGAGAGAGAGAGAGAAAAAGCCAAAATAGGACGCTCTTCATCATCATTTTTCCATTGATATATACATGTTATTATGAGTAAAGAATATATGTTTTTGTCGACGGAGTAGAATGGATTGGTTTCTTTTTGAAGCACAAAAAAAATTGAAGGAAAAAATAAAAAAAATGAAGAAGATTAAGAAAAGAAGAACTCCGTGAATGAATGATTATTTCATATAGACAAATATAAATAAATAGAATTAGACCAAAGGAATAAGAAGAGAAACAACACGTAAAGAGAAACCAAAGAGAGATTTGATTCGGACAAGCTCGAATTTGTGATAGATACGACAGTTGAAGGAAATGCCATTGAAGCTTTGTTTTCAATTGAGATCAAGCAAAGGAACGAAAGACATGACGATCAAGTCATGGGTGAGCGTTCTAGCGAACCTTCACGACTATTATTATCTTTCTGGCGACTGGTTAAATTATCCATTTTGTATCGACGACGTCTAGAAATTCAAAAAAGAAAACTTTTATTATCGAATTTACATGAGAATTTCATGGCAAACAAGTGATGTCACATATGTCTGAACAAATTAACAAACGAGACACCGAGCGAGAGTGATAAATGAAAGAGATTAGATGGAGAATAGCGATGGGTGTTGTATTTGTAATTTTGTATGAAAAGATGTGAGCAAAAGATGTTCGATCGACATTATTGATATAAAAGATAGAAATTTAGTCTACTGGGAAGATCGATCTTCAACTAGAAGGTATACAAGTACCTTTTTTTTGTGCGTATAGCCTTTACTACAAAACAAAATTAGAAGGTCTGTCTGGTAAACATTCGATTACGAAATCTCAAGTTCGGACAGATTTGCCTTTCAAATCAAACTAAAGTTGATCGATCAATTTGCTCTGTAATTAAAACATTGTTCATTCAAGTGTATGCGTTAGAACAACGAATTGAAAAATCTCATTTCTTTCATTATTCAAAGTCGAATAGACATCGAATACATAGACTAATATGCATGAAACATTCATTTATGCCTATCTAGCAATTACTAACGAGAGATATATTTAGAACGATATAATCCAGCTCTCATGCTCCTTGTTTTCTTTCGTTTGACATCGATGGATCTTATCATTCGATGATAGATTTGCAACAATTGCTCTCCAGTCATGTTTTCGACATACCTTGCATTCTGACTGGGTATACCAGGTGGTGGCTTTGGTAAATGACTAACAGTTGATGAACTAGATATATCGTCAAGTAATAAATTACTTGTAGATGTTGAATGTTGCATAGGTGGCGCACGTCGTGGAAAGTCCGTCATTCCAGTTAAATGACTGTGTTGATCGATATTTCCATTACTGGTTGAATTACCAAACATACTACCGACGATAGCTGTTGTGCTGTGAGCGTTTGTACCATTGTTGTTTTGGTAGTAGAATGAAGACGAATAATAAGGATAGAGATTATTGTTCGGAGCTGAAGTTAAGATCGTTGAAGTGTTTAGATTTGAGCCTGAGCGATTAATTGAGGGTGATTGTTGATAATAGATATGATGTATGTTTGCTGACGAACTCGACGGTGATTCGAATAAATCTTTATAAGATTTACTACGCTGCATTCGATCAGCAAGATTACTTGACATGGTCGATTGTTTGTTGAATGGATTGGCAGAAGAGAGATTCACTCGTGATCCTAAATGTTGTGCTTGTCGTGTAACAAAGTTACTAACTGATTTATTCGTGGACGGATTTAATGATGATTGTTGAAAGGACGTTCGTCGGGACGAATTATTGGTTTGATGATAACCATTGTTGTTGTTGTTGGTATTGTTATTCGCAGCATTTTTTTCGTAGAACATGAGCTTTTTATAGAAATCATCGCCGCGATGAGTTTCAAATGATGCCGACGAAATACGATTACCATTTGAAAAACGTTGTTGATCACTTTTCGACTCTTCCACATTTTCATTAGGACTTGCTTCGTCGTCGTTTTGATCTAAATAAATATGTGAAATTAAGTGAGCGAGAACACTTCGGTTTTCTTCTCTTGTTAAATATTAGAATCGCTTCGATAACGATTGATGATGATGAAACAGGAAGCGAAAACTACTGTACAATGTTAGTTAAACTAGAGATTAATGTTATTTACAAAAAACACGTGCAAATGAGCAGTTAGATGTAGTCATCGTTGTTTCATTTTTCTCTTCGTTGATTTCTTACTTAAGCTTTGAATAACTGTCGATGACTGAGAGTATTTCTGTTGATAATTTTGCTTGAGAATTGACGTTGGAGAATTATCTTTTGTTGTGATTTGAAATAATGAAGTAGGTGGAGTACTTGGTGGTGTACAATATTTAACAAGACTATCGTTAGCAAATGAACGATTTAATTGCTCAGTTGATTTAGCTATTAAACGTGTCCCGTTGAATGGCGCTGGAACGAAATTGTATCCACGAGGTCTTAAATGCTGTTGCTGTTGTTGTTGTTGTTGCTGCTGCTGCTGCTGGAATTCATCGACATGTAAAGATGATGAAGAACTTGATGAACCGGATGATGCAGGTCGAATCGACGATGAAACACCAATTGTACGTGGCTCATAAACTGGTTTGCCGTTTCTTGACGGTTGATACTGATGTTGAATGCCTGCTAAATTACCTCCTGAACCTGTATTTCCATTTCCTGCTTTCATCATCATCAATATTGTTGAAGCACTCTGGCTCGGTCGTACCGAGGTATCAACGAATGAAGATGAAGGAATATTCTTAGAAAAACTATCACCAATTACAGTTGATTGCATACTTGTTTGAGAATAGATTTGTCCATTGTCTTTACGAAGCATCTGTTGTTGTTGTTGTTGTTGTTGTTGTTGTTGTTCTTGATGATGATTTTGTTGTTCATCTACCTCCCCTTCATGTTCATGATGAAATTCTTCTTCACCCGCAACTTCCTCTTGTTCATATTCATCATCTGACAATCGATTAGCACCGGCATAATTAGTAATAGTAGTCTGATTGGTTATTAGACTTGGTGGATGACGAGGAAATGCATTCGCTAATATATCGTTTGGCACAGATGTTGTCGGTGGACGAGATATAGGAGTTGTACTTATTGAAGTTCGATAGTTTTCAAACGGAAAATTTTCTATATATGCTTGTTCATTTGGACGCAACATACACTCTTTTTCTAGGAAATAAATAGATTTAGATTTTTGATTCTCAATTAATTCGAATATCGATAGATATTCTACTGAAAAAAAGTCTCTGATCACGTGTGTAACCTACGTTGATTTTCTAAGCCATCATAACTGTTCAATATTCCTGTATTGGATGTTTCCTCCATTCCTCGCAGCAATGGTCGATGATACTGTTGCTGGCGACCGCCATTAATGATGCTTGTTGTTGTAGTAGTTGTTGTTGTTAATACATTGCTATTCGTTGCCGTGACCAAACTCGAACCATTATTACTGTTCAAAATAGTGGCATAGGTTATTGGAGTTGATGATGATGGAATCTGCTGAATAGTATTGTTTATTATTGTTGCAGATTGTGTATGCGCTTGAAGTTGTTGCTGTTGCTGTTGTTGTTGTTGTTGTTGTTGACTGTTCATTGTGGACGGAGAAAGTGGATTATTCACAGGAGGTGATGATGCTGGAGGTGGAGGAGATGATGAAGAAAGGATATTACCCGTAGGTAATAGAGATGGAGTTTGAGCTTGTGCTGGATGATACAGAGATGGCTCTTGTGTTGTGCTAAACAAAGAGAAGCCGGATTAGGAAGAGCGTTCTTTCTTGTTTTCGAAATTAAAAAAAAGTTAGTTCAGAGTACGTTTGTCGAATCCATGATTCTTAGCAAGTTTGAAAAGAGAAAATCAAACAATGATCATTCCAGACTGACCTTTGAAGTTTTTCTTGTGCATCTTCCCATTTAGCACTATGTTGATTGTCACTACCTTCATCGTCAAGATTATCATCTAATGATATCATCCACTGAGACATAACGGTTTGAGGTCCAAGTTTCATTGCATAAGTTGCGGCCGGTATTGAAATTGCTTCACTATCACCGCCACGATTGGTCGTTTGTCGTGTTGTTGGTGCTATTGCATCACTGCGGCTATTGGTTGTTCGATTCGAACGTGGTGTTTTCGGCGGTTTACCATGTTCTGTACCACCGGCAGATGTATACATCACATTAGACATTTGATTAGTACCAGGTGAAGGTGATTCATCGAGATTAACAAATGCAGACGAGCCATTTTGTGGCATTTGCTGGAGCTCATTGAGACGTTCTGTGCTTTTCAGTTGATGAGAACGATTCAACGTTGACAGGCCAGTGCCAGTTCGAGGTTTACCCGAATCAGAATAAGATACACTGGCCGGTGAATCCTCTTTGCCAGTTGATTTACCGCCTGGAAACTTATTCGAGGGTGTTAATGGCTCGGCAGTATTCGATTTCGTTGTTGGTGTTGTGCGTCGTAAACGTTGGGATAATTCAGATAGAGGTGCATTAGTTCCAGTAACAGTTTTCCATGCGTCCTTATTGTTATTGTCGAGAGGAGTTGTCGTGAGAGGAGTTCGTTGTTGCTGCTGCTGTTGTTGTTGTTGTTGTTGATACTGTTGATGCTGCTGCTGATGTTGTTGTTGCTGCTGTTGTTGTTGTTGCTGTTGAGATATGGATTGTTTTTTCGAAAGTGAAAGGTCTTTATCAGTCATATTTGCATTTTGTTGCGGAGTTGTATTACCAGGACCAGTTGGTGACGATGCGTAGCCTCGACGAGAATTTCGATCAAGACTTTTTGGAATGTTACGACGTGGTGAAAATGGTGAATGGTCTGACGCACCACCACTTTGTCGACCACCACCACCACCGTTTGATTGTTTCCATCGTTCGTCAAGTGTATCAGCTTCTGTTGCTTGTTGACGAATATTCATCGTTGTACTCAGACCACCTGGTTGAGCAGTCATCAAAGCTTTGGTCATGTCTCTACAAAAACGAAGATAAAATTAACTGGTATAGTCTTACTTTCGTCTCAAAGAAATACGTACACAGATATCTTATTATTGATACTGGTTAATACAGGTTGTTGTGTTTGAGTTTGTGGCTGTTGTTGTACGCCTGAATTGGGTGTTAGCGATTCATCATCCACACCGTTGCTTTCCTTTTCCCAATCATACAAATCGGAATCTTTGTAACCACGACGAGCAATGGATGTACGAAACAGATTTTGTAATAAATCATAATCTGGTTTATCTTCATAACGTAGTTCTTGTATATGTTCAACGAATTGCTAGAAACACTCGATGTTGTACACATGTATTTTCTTCATTTATCCAAACTTACTTTAAATTCTGATGGAAGACTTTTGAGAAAATTAGTATGATCATATTTTTCTTTCATCTGTCCAACTTGTTCTTTATCTTTGATTCTTCTCCATGGTAATTGTCCAGTAATGAATTCAATAAGCATATAGAATAAGCTCCACAAATCATCGTGCCGACCCATTTCCTAAACAAAAAGATTAATTCGAAATTTGTTCCATCGTTCGTCACTTCTTCTTAACCAAACCTTATTTTTATGTGCATTGACTGAAGCATATCGTACAGTACCCCGAAAGCCTGCTTGTGGTCGCGCTGCTCGAACACTTCCCTCAGCATTCGTATACTTTCTCGCTAGGCCAAAATCTAACATATAAACTTTCCGACAAGTTGTTGGTAATCTTCCCATAGAAAAATTCGACGGTTTGATATCGCGATGCAAGAATCCGATTGCGTGAATTGATTCGATAGCTTGAAGAATTTGTAAACTAATACGTAATGATGTGGATAAACTAAAACATTGTCGTGCTTGCCCACGACGCAATTCGGCAAGATTCTTTCCTTGTAAAGTCATGACCACATAGTTGTATAATTCATTTGTTCCGCCACCCAAAAATTTGCAAACGTGATCTTTGCCTTGTAAGCGACGTAAAACTGTTACTTCCATTTTAAGTACTTGCTTAGCTTGTTTGGCTGATTCGAGTTTAAGTGCAACATTCTCTTTGGTAACAAGATCATAGGCTTCATAGATCTGCCCAAAGCCGCCACCGCCAATTTTCGTATTCTAAAGGCAAAATTATTTTTCATTAAAAGATATAAAGAGACGAGGAATGAAGAAAACTTTTACGTACAACTTTCCATCGTTCTCGAACGACATTTCCTGGTTGTAGAAGATCTGCTTCGGACATGTTCGATGTTACCGCGCATACTGATGAGAATAATAGTTATTTATCGACGACAACATATATACAGAAAGATCTATAAAGTATTATGTACANTGTCTTCATCGCTTTTATTCATAGTTTCATAATCACAGAAAATGAAGAACTTTGTTATTATTCTGTATTATTTCTTTTGCTTGTTTCACACACGCATTATGGATTTTGATGTTTTTGATGAACAAAAAAATGCCTTATCTAACGAGTCAAAGAGTAAATCAAATATGAAGAAGGAAACGACTATAAACAAACAAACACGCGCACACATAAACAGTCCTAGAGAGAAAGTTTTGCTTGTTGAATAATAACGAAACAAAAAAAAAACGAGGGAAAAAACCAAAATAGGACGCTCTTCATCATCATCATCATCATTTTTCCATTGATATATACATGTTATTGTGAGTAAAGAATAAATGTTTTTGTCGACGGAGTAGAATGGATTGTTTTCTTTTTGAAGCACAAAAAATTGAAGGAAAAAATAAAAAAAAATGAAGAAGATTAAGAAAAGAAGAACTCCGTGAATGAATGATTATTTCATATAGACAAATATAAATAAATAGAATTAGACCAAAAGGAATAAGAAGAGAAACAACACGTAAAGAGAAACCAAAGAGAGATTTGATTCGGACAAGCTCGAATTTGTGATAGATACGACAGTTGAAGAAAATGCCATTGAAGCTTTGTTTTCAATTGAGATCAAGCAAAGGAACGAAAGACATGACGATCACGTCATGGGTGAGCGTTCTAGCGAGCCTTCGCGACTATTATTATCTTTTTGGCGACTGGTTAAATTATCCATTTTGTATCGACGACGTCTAGAAACCAAAAAAATACATTTATTATCGAATTTACATGAGAATTTCATGGCAAACAAGTGATGTCACATATGTCTGATCAAATTAACAAACGAGACATCGAGCGAGGGTGATAAATGAAAGAGATTAGATAGAGAATAGCGATGAGTGTTGTATCTGTAATTTTATATGAAAGATGTGAGCAAAAGATGTTCGATCGACATTATTGATATAAAAGATAGAAATTTAGTCTACTGGTAAGATCGATCTTCAACTAGAAGGTATACGAGTAGCTTTTTTTGTGCGTATAACCTTTACTATAAAACAAAATTAGAAGGTCTGTCTGGTAAACATTCGATTACGAAATCTCAAGTTCGGACAGATTTGCCTTTCAAATCAAACTAAAGCTGATCGATCAATTTGCTCTATAATTAAAATATTGTTCATTCAAGTGTATGCGTTAGAACAACGAATTGAAAATTCTCATTTCTTTCATTATTCAAAGTCGAATAGACATCGAATACATAGGCTAATATGCATGAAACATTCATTTATGCCCATCTAGCAATTACTAACGAGAGATATATTTAGAACGATATAATCCAGCTCTCATGTGCCTTGTTTTCTTTCATTTGACATCGATAGATCTTATCATTCGATGATAGATTTGCAACAATTGCTCTCCAGTCATGTTTTCGACATACCTTGCATTCTGACTGGGTATACCAGGTGGCGGCTTTGGTAAATGACTAACAGTTGATGAACTAGATATATCGTCAAGTAATAAATTACTTGTCGATGTTGAATGTTGCATAGGTGGCGCACGTCGTGGAAAGTCCGTCATTCCAGTTAAATGACTATGTTGATCGATATTTCCATTACTAGTTGAATTGCCAAACATACTACCGACGATAGCTGTTGTGTTGTGAGCGTTTGAACCATTGTTATTTTGGTAGTAGAATGAAGACGAATAATAAGGATAGAGATTATTGTTCGGGGATGAAGTTAAGATCGTGGAAGTGTTTAGATTTGAGCCTGAGCGATTGATTGAGGGCGATTGTTGATAATAGATGTGATGTATGTTTGCTGACGAACTCGACGGTGATTCGAATAAATCTTTATAAGATTTACTACGCTGCATTCGATCAGCAAGATTACTTGACATGGTCGATTGTTTGTTGAATGGATTGGCAGAAGAGAGATTCACTCGTGATCCTAATTGTTGTGCTTGTCGTGTAACAAAGTTACTAACTGATTTATTCGTGGACGGATTTAATGATGATTGTTGAAAGGACGTTCGTCGAGACGAATTATTGGTTTGATGATAACCATTGTTGTTGTTGTTGGTATTGTTGTTATTCGCAGCATTTTTTTCGTAGAACATGAGCTTTTTATAGAAATCATCGCCACGATGAGTTTCAAATGATGTCGACGAAATACGATTACCATTTGAAAAACGTTGTTGATCACTTTTCGATTCTTCCACATTTTCATTAGGACTTGCTTCGTCGTCGTTTTGATCTAAATAAATATAGGAAATTAAGCGAACGAGAATACTTCGGTTTTTGTTCTCTTGTTAAATGTTAGAATCGCTTCAATAACGATTGATGATGATGAAACGGGAAGCGAAAACTACTGTACAATGTTAGTTAAATTAGAGATTAATGTAATTTACAAAAAAAACCACGTGCAAACGAGCAGTTAGATGTAGTCATGATTGTTTCATTTTCCTCTTCGTTGGTTTCTTACTTAAGCTTTGAATCATTGTTGATGACTGAGAGTATTTCTGTTGATAATTTTGCTTGAGAATTGACGTTGGAGAATTATCTTTTGTTGTGATTTGAAATAATGAAGTTGGTGGAGTACTTGGTGGTGTACAATATTTAACAAGACTATCGTTAGCAAATGAACGATTTAATTGCTCAGTTGATTTAGCTATTAAACGTGTTCCATTGAATGGCGCTGGAACGAAATTGTACCCACGAGGTCTTAAATGTTGTTGCTGTTGCTGCTGCTGCTGCTGCTGCTGTTGGAATTCATCGATATGTAAAGATGATGAGGAGCTTGATGAACCGGATGATGCAGGTCGAATCGATGATGAAACACCAATTGTACGTGGCTCATAAACTGGTTTGCCGTTTCTTGACGGTTGGTATTGATGTTGAATGCCTGCTAAATTACCTCCTGAACCTGTATTTCCATTTCCTGCTTTCATCATCATCAATATTGTTGAAGCACTCTGGCTCGGTCGTACCGAGGTATCAATGAATGAAGATGAAGGAATATTCTTAGAAAAACTATCACCAATTACAGTTGATTGCATACTTGTTTGAGAATAGATTTGTCCATTGTCTTTACGAAGCATCTGTTGTTGCTGTTGTTGTTGTTGTTGTTGTTGATTTTGTTGTTCATCTACCTCTCCTTCATGTTCATGATGAAATTCTTCTTCACCCGCAACTTCCTCTTGTTCATATTCATCATCTGACAATCGATTAGCACCGGCATAATTAGTAATAGTAGTCTGATTGGTTATTAGACTTGGTGGATGACGAGGAAATGCATTCGCTAATATATCGTTTGGCACAGATGTTGTCGGTGGACGAGATATAGGGGTTGTACTTATTGAAGTTCGATAGTTTTCAAACGGAAAATTTTCTATATATGCTTGTTCATTTGGACGCAGCATACATTCTTTTTCTAGGAAATAAATAGATTTAGATTTTTGACTCTCAACTAATTCGAATATCAATAGATATTCTACTGAAAAAAGTCTCTGATCATGTGTGTAACCTACGTTGATTTTCTAAACCATCATAACTGTTCAATATTCCTGTATTGGATGTTTCCTCCATTCCTCGCAGCAATGGTCGATGATATTGTTGTTGGCGACCGCCATTAATGATGCTTGTTGTAGTTGTTGTTGTTGTTAATACATTGCTATTCGTTGCCGTGACTAAACTCGAACCATTATTACTGTTCAAAATAGTGGCATAGGTTATTGGAGTTGATGATGATGGAATCTGCTGAATAGTATTGTTTATTATTGTTGCAGATATTGTATGCGCCTGCAGTTGTTGTTGTTGTTGTTGTTGCTGCTGCTGTTGCTGTTGTTGTTGTTGTAGTTGACTGTTCATTGTGGACGGAGAAAGTGGATTATTCACAGGAGGTGATGATGCTGGAGGTGGAGGAGATGATGATGAAACGATATTACCCGTAGGTAATAGAGATGGAGTTTGAGCTTGTGCTGGATGATATAGAGATGGCTCTTGCGTTGTGCTAAACAAAGAGAAACTCGATTAGGAAAAATGTTCTTTCTTGTTTTCGAAATTAAGAAAAATTAGTTCAGAGTATGTTTGTCGAATCCATGATTCTCATTCAAAGGGAAAAGCAGTCAAATGTAGCAAGTTTGAAAAGAGAAAAACCAAACAATGATCATTCCAGACTGACCTTTGAAGTTTTTCTTGTGCGTCTTCCCATTTAGCACTATGTTGATTATCACTACCTTCATCGTCAAGATTATCATCTAATGATATCATCCACTGAGACATAACGGTTTGAGGTCCAAGTTTCATTGCATAAGTTGCGGCCGGTATTGAAATTGCTTCACTATCACCGCCACGATTGGTCGTTTGTCGTGTTGTTGGTGCTATTGCATCACTACGACTATTAGTTGTTCGATTCGAACGTGGTGTTTTCGGTGGTTTACCATGTTCTGTACCACCGGCAGATGTGTACATCACATTAGACATTTGATTGGTACCAGGTGAGGGTGATTCATCGAGATTAACAAATGCGGACGAGCCATTTTGTGGCATTTGCTGAAGCTCATTGAGACGTTCTGTGCTTTTCAGTTGATGAGAACGATTCAACGTTGACAAGCCAGTGCCAGTTCGAGGTTTACCCGAATCAGAATAAGATACACTGGCAGGCGAATCCTCCTTGCCAGTTGATTTACCACCTGGAAACTTATTCGAGGGTGTTAATGGTTCGGCAGTATTCGATTTCGTTGTTGGTGTTGTGCGTCGTAAACGTTGGGATAATTCAGATAGAGGTGCAGTAGTTCCAGTAACAGTTTTCCAGGCATCTTTATTGCTATTATCGAGAGGAGTTGTCGTGAGAGGAGTTCGTTGTTGTTGCTGTTGTTGTTGTTGTTGCTGTTGCTGATACTGTTGATGCTGCTGCTGTTGCTGTTGTTGTTGCTGTTGTTGGTGTTGAGATATGGATTGTTTTTTCGAAAGTGAAAGATCTTTATCAGTCATATTCGCATTTTGTTGTGGAGTTGTATTACCAGGACCAGTTGGTGACGATGCGTAGCCTCGACGAGAATTTCGATCGAGACTTTTTGGAATGTTACGACGAGGTGAAAATGGTGAATGGTCTGACGCACCACCACTTTGTCGACCACCACCACCACCACCGTTTGATTGTTTCCATCGTTCGTCAAGTGTATCAGCTTCTGTTGCTTGTTGACGAATATTCATCGTTGTACTCAGACCACCTGGTTGAGCAGTCATCATAGCTTTGGTCATGTCTCTACAAAAACGAGGATAAAATTGACTAGTATAGTTTTAATTTCTTCTTAAAGGAATACGTACGCAGATATCTTATTATTGATACTGGTTAATACAGGTTGCTGTGTTTGAGTTTGTGGCTGTTGCTGTACACCTGAATTAGGTGTTAACGATTCATCATCTACACCGTTGCTTTCCTTTTCCCAATCGTACAAATCGGAATCTTTGTAACCACGACGAGCGATGGATGTACGAAACAGATTTTGTAATAAATCATAATCTGGTTTATCTTCATAACGTAGTTCTTGTATATGTTCAACGAATTGCTAGAAACACTCGATGTTGTACACATATATTCTCTTGATTTGTCCAAACTTACTTTAAATTCTGATGGAAGACTTTTGAGGAAATTAGTATGATCATATTTTTCTTTCATTTGTCCAACTTGTTCTTTATCTTTGATTCTTCTCCATGGTAATTGTCCGGTAATGAACTCAATAAGCATATAAAATAAACTCCACAAATCATCGTGCCGACCCATTTCCTAAACAAGAAATTAATTCGAAATTTGTTTCATCGTCCATCACTTCTTCTCATTCAAACCTTATTTTTATGTGCATTAACTGAAGCATATCTTACAGTGCCACGAAAGCCTGCTTGCGGTCGCGCTGCTCGAACAGTTCCCTCAGCATTCGTATACTTTCTCGCTAGGCCAAAATCTAACATATAAACTTTCCGACAAGTTGTGGGTAATCTTCCCATAGAAAAATTTGACGGTTTGATATCTCGATGCAAGAATCCGATTGCATGAATTGATTCAATAGCTTGAAGAATTTGTAAACTAATACGTAATGATGTGGATAAACTAAAACATTGTCGTGCTTGCCCACGACGTAATTCGGCAAGATTCTTTCCTTGTAAAGTCATGACCACATAGTTGTATAATTCATTTGTTCCGCCACCCAAAAATTTGCAAACGTGATCTTTGCCCTGTAAGCGACGTAAAACTGTTACTTCCATTTTAAGTACTTGCTTAGCTTGTTTGGCTGATTCAAGTTTAAGTGCAACATTCTCTTTGGTAACAAGATCATAGGCTTCATAGATCTGACCAAAGCCACCGCCACCAATTTTCGTATTCTAAAGGCAAAATTGTTTTTCATTAAAAGATATCGAGAGATGAAGAATGAAGAAAACTTTTACGTACAACTTTCCATCGTTCTCGAACGACGTTTCCTGGTTGTAGAAGATCTGCTTCGGACATGTTCGATGTTACCGCGCATACTGATGAGAATAATAGTTATTTATCGACGACAACATATATACAGAAAGATCTATAAAGTATTATGTACAAAATAACAAAACATCATTTGAAAAACTGAAGACGACAAAGAAATTTTTGCTTGAATATACGTCAGAGAAAAAGAGAGGAAAAAAAGAGAGAAAAAGGTCGTCGTCACTCCCGATCAATCTTGTCCCATTCATACACAGCGAACATTCTTTTTTTCGAGCGTCGATACTGTTTACGTAACCTAGCTCTGGCGGTGTGTGTGTGTGTTGGATAGAGGACATACAGTAGTAGTTCTATCATGCCTACGACGATTGTCATCAATCAATTTTGATGAACCTCGTCCTGCAAGGTTCATTATTAAATAGATGTATATAAAGGTTCTTTTTCTAACACATAAGCAGCTGATTCGTATCACAACTAAGACAGTCTATTTACGAAACACAAATTAAATCTATCGAGTAGCATGTTCGTTAAATATACATCTGTACGCGTACGGTCGGTTTCGTTGACATACTTGCTTTTGGGCGGAAGAAAGCAAGGAGATATAACGTAAAAGAGAATACAAACGCATGTATTTTATGATGTTGTTACCAACGTGAAAAAACCGAGATTAATAACTATCACAGCGCGAGAATTAGTTGTTTTTTGCTTTCTTCGTTTTTTTCAGCAGGATACATTGCTGATACGAGCAACCATATGCCGAAATCTATCAACATAAAGACTGTATAACAAGGACAAAATGTATCATCAAATTAAAAGAAAAAAAAAGGAAAAGAAGAAAAACAGCGACGAACGGACAGCACGAATATTTTGTTCGATTAGATTGGTGTATGCAGTAGTTGTAGTAGTAACACTACTAATGGTCAGACGAGAGTAAACGATGAACCTCTACTGTGTGCGTGTGTGCATCGTGTTCTTTTTTTTCTCCCTCTCTCTCTTCTCTACTCCACCCAATTCTCTTCATCTACATATAAATACACACATATATGTATGTGTGTATATATTGTTCATCGTTTTCGTTCTGTCTGTCTGTCTGAGTAGAGGCGAATTGAGCCGAAATTTGAAACGCTCGATGTGTGTTTCGTTTTTACGAGACTGAAAAGTGAATGGACAGAAGAAAAGAAAAAAAAAGAGGAGATAGACCTAAAGGTCAACAATAACAAAGAAAAAAAAACAAAACAAAAAATTTAAATGTACAAATGACAATTCCAACTTCGAAAATCAGTATTTACTTGCCGTCGCATTTTTCGTCTATTCTTTTTTATGTTCTCCTCATTGATATTTCAATTTACTTTTCTTATACAAATGAAGACGAAGAAGAAGAAGAAGAAAAAGAAAAAAATACATACAGCCTGTGATGTAACGATTTGGTTTTTAGCGATGAAGGAAAAAAAATAAGAATAATTTCTCCTCACGACTATTACCACCATTCATTCCATGATCAACATCTTCAAGTGTCAAATCCGATGCGTGCAATTCAAAAGAAAATCAGTGGCGATACTAGCGCTGGCTTTTTTCTCATTGGTAGAGGAATCGACCGAATCGAAGATTTCGATCAGCTGTTTATTTGTTTTAATTGAGAAGAGTGATCAACGAAGATAACGATGACGGAAGATAAAACTGAAGGTAGAAACTTGATTTTTCCTACTCACTATCCAGACATGTTATTGAGATGCTTTTTTCCGGTCTATGTTTAGCTATTTTATCATATGAACAATTAAAAACTCTGCATGAAAATTATCGACAAGATAAGAATAATCGTCTTGCTCAATCAGCGTGCTGTCAACAATCACTCACTGATGTTATTGTCGATCGGAAAACACGTTTTTCGTCAATTCATATTTTCAATACGAAAGTAAACAATGCTAAATATTAAGTAGAAGAATGTTGAATGAAAAGGATCTGGCCCAGACTGAGCGAGAGAGGTACTATAGCATGGAAAGTCATTGAGTGTTGATGGAAATAAGAAACTTGCATTTTCGTGTGTTTTCTCCACGCCTTCGTTTATTTCCAAAAAGAAATCTGACGCTGCACATTTGTTTATATTTACAAGTTCTTCTTCAAGTGGATATATAAGATTTCTCCAGAGAAAATACAAGCCTTCTTCCTCGAACACGCGATACGTGATTTTGTTAGTCTTAAATTTCTTTGGCGGAAAAGTATGATATTCCTCTTGAATGAATTTCAATTTGACAATTTCCTTAAGAATCGAATCAAACGAGATTCTACTTCGATATTGTTTTAGTTATCGATCGAAGGTCGACCGGTGACAAATCAAAGAGCATCAGGCCGTTGTTGGATGTTCGCTTGTTTGAATGTCATTCGTATCCAATTAATGAAAACATTGAAAATCTCTGAACTTGAATTAAGTCAGAACTATCTATTTTATTTTGATAAAGTATGTGTGTCAATCTCGTTTCGATCATCGAAATCGAATTTATTACATAGATTGAACGATGCCATTATTTTCTCATGACAATGATCGACTTGGCTAAAAAGAAAGAGCCAGTCCATGGTCGACTTGTGCAATATCTTTTGAAAGAATTACTTATTGATGGAGGTAAATCGAATCGTACTTGTGATGAGCATTTCTCTAGCTTCGTTTGTTTAGGTCAATGGGATATGCTCGTGAATTTGATAAACAAATATGGTGTTGTACCAAAAAGTTCTTTTCCAGAAAGTTCCTCATCAGAAGCAGCAGCTCTTATGAATAAATTCCTTCGAACTAAGGTAATTCTTTCGGCAAGAGCATCCACTTATTCGCTAATTTCTTCCTGCTTTAGTTACGTGCATATGCTCAGGAAATCTTTGAAGCATTTGAAAAAGATGGTGTCAAAGAAAGTGATATAATCGCACGAGAAGCTGAAATGATGAAAGAAGTAAAACATTATTCATGCAAGGTTCGATAACGAGCAAAATCCTGACCTTTGCTTAGGTTCATCGAATTGTCACTATATGCTTGGGATCACCACCGGAACAATTCACATTTGAATACTATGATTCATCGAAACAGTACCAAAAAATTGGTCCTATTAGTCCAATTGATTTCTATCAACAAATTGTTAAGCCGATCTACAATATTGACAATAAAGTAATTCTTACCGAACATTCTCTATAGTCGAATGCGTTGTTTTCTCACGTTAGATCTGTCTTGTTCACGATCCTCGAGTATCCCATGATTATGGTCGGTTATATACGGTTGAATATCTTGGAAATATTGTCGGTGGTGAGAAAACTCGTTACAATAATCAGCCGCTTCGAGTTCTCAAACAAGCCGTATACGATTCGATTGCTGCCGATGAAGTAAAAGACTTTCTGCATGATAAAGAGCAACAAATCTCATATTACTTTATCAATAGGCCGTTTGGTTCGGTGTAGATTTTGGTAAACACATGCATGCCAAATATGGCATACTTGATATGAACATCTTCAATACTGAACTTTATTTTGACTCGCACTTTCCTTGTCAAAACAAAGCATCACGATTAGAATATGGAGAATCATTGATGACACATGCCATGGTATTTACGGGTGTGCATGTTGAAAAACGTTCTGCAAATGATCAACAGGATAAAATGAAAACGTCGGATGGTGAAAGTACTCAGCCGAATGGCTTACAGTTTATTCGATATCGTGTAGAAAATTCCCATGGTGATGATAAAGCCGATAAAGGTTATCTTGTCATGAGTGATGATTGGTTTAATGAATATTTATACGAAGTGGTTGTCGATAAAAAGTATCTTTCAAAAGATGTGACCGACGTCATGGATCAAGAACCCATTGCTTTAAAAGCCTGGGATCCTATGGGTGCTTTAGCATGCTCTGTAAGTGAAATTGTCACATTGAACTTTGCTCACTTTCTTCGATTTAGCATAACAAAATAACTGAGCATTAAAATCAATTCATTCCTATCGAAGAGTAAGTACTTCTTGTAAGAATGAACAAACTGTAGCTGTCTTTGTTCTAGTTAAATCACCTATTTAATTTCGCAATATAAATACAAATCTTACGCTAACTCACATACTACTAGCATATATCTAGATTTTCCTCTTTTTTTGTGATTCAACATTTTAATCGAAATAAAAACACGAACTTCAGTTGATTTCTTTTCCCCAACTAGACCACCTCGATATGATTTCAAACGAGATTGTTTGCTTCTTATCTTACTTTCCAACCGAGGTGGCCATTATGTATACATGTTATCAATCGATTGACTTTCCTTGTTGTACGGGGTGGTCTGATTCGATGAAGACTATAAATGTTCGAGGATATTCAACATTTTCTTTAAAAAAAAAACAATACTAGCAAACCATGCAGATTCTTTTCGGTGTTATTCTTATTGTTGCACTGGAAAATGTTCTCCGAACGAGCGCTTTGGATGATCAACAAACGCAATCGATTATTGAATTGTACAAGAAAATCAGCGAGAAAGACTCTCTGGTTGATGGATTATCACTGAATGATAATGCTCAATTGAAATTAAAAACAATCAATACAATACGATTGGTACCATTGATATCTTTGCCAACAAATCGATCCATTTTACTATTTAACGTTAGTCTAAATAAATTACAAATGAACGAAGAAGTGAAATTAATCGAATTTCGTTTGAAATTAACAATGCGCATGAAACAAAGAAGATTACGATTAATTATTCGAAATTCGCTTCACCAAAGAAGACGAATTCGTCCTTTGATAATCTCCAGCGCAGATAGCGAATATCTCTCCTACGATATTACAGATTATTTGATTCACCATTCTACACAACAAAGTATTATTATTCGACGACAATTCTGGCTACGAAGACACCTTCAAGAAGCATCACTAGTGATCTATTCTCGTGCACCAAGTGCATTTCTTCTTCCATCACCAACTCGACGAATGAAACGATCTGTTAAACAACAGCAAATCACCGGTCCTTGTTCAAGACATGATCTCTTTGTTGATTTTAATCAATTATCTTTTGGTGCATGGGTTGTCCAACCCAAACGATTCAATGCCGGTGTTTGCCGTGGTGATTGTCCGAATCCGTTATCACGATCGTATTATCCGACAAATCATGCTATGTTATTAAGTCTTTTGCATGAGAGAGGTAATGCTATCCAGCAACCTTCATGCGTACCTGTTCGCCTTCGACCACTTGATCTACTCTATTATGACCGACGAGATCTTGTTATTAAACGACATCGAGGAATGCAAGTCGAAGAATGTGGCTGCAGATAAGAACGATTGGTTTCAAAATTAAATAAGTTCTTGCGCTACCTTGTTTATATTTTCAAAGTATAAAAAATAAATCTTCAAGGTATTACATAGCTTTGAATATCCTATTTTACCGATCGGAATACTTTCTCTTTTTATGACGTATGCAAAACAACTATGATTTCTTGGCACTGTACAAACCAGAGTTTCGATAGACCGACGGCAAGGAATTGCTTTCTTTGCATTCATACTTAACATGATTCCTATTTGTATTCAGAGAGACGTTGTATGTCATGAAACAGATAGCAAAGACGTACACATCGAACTTTCTACAAATGAATTGAGAGTAGAAGAAAAGTCTGTATAGAACAAGTCGACATTCGTCGTTCATTATAGTTTACATATCTGTGCATAGGAAAAACTGTTTCTCAATTAAACATTGAGAATGATACTCCATGTCAGAGATGAAAAGCATGATTTCCTATCGAGAAAAGACAAGTATCTATGAATTCATTTCGATTTATATCACTTGAATAACACGATTGTCAGCAAATGAGTGTTCAACCACAGGAACATTCCTAATTTCATTGTCAAGATGATCTTATAGATCAAATTCGACAAGGCTGAGTCTCCACATTGTACGAAGAACTTGCCGGTGAAAACATACTATTACCATACGAAACTTTCCATCTTGTTTATTTGATAACTATACTAAAGAACATCGTTAACTTTCTTTCGATAGTTAATCATGTCGAAAAACATCTGGATTTCAAGGTAACATCAATACAGATTTTCGTCTGTACAACATATTTACTTGCTATTAATCATGGCAGATAGCTTCGCATATTACAGATGGATCTAGTCTAAATTGAAGCACGAGAAGTAGGACAGGAGTTGATAAGGTTTCTGACAAAGAGCCCTTGAAGTGTTGAGTTCTCGATGAAAATCAACTAATTGGAATAATTTCTTATTTCTTTCTTTGAATAATTATTCTTGACAGCTATTAAAGTCGTCAAACTTGAGAACACCAAGCACATCCATCATGCAGATAAACTCGTTTTGTCTTCTCGTGACAAGGCGATTATTGAAATACATATATGTATGTAAATATTTGTCAATAGGAAAAGAGATTCTGCTTGGGTTTTTATCAGTTACGCGATAATTTGTTATGCAGTTACACTTTACTATCGAGTAGGTGCAGCTGATAAAGATTCGCTGACCTGGATATGTGCAATGTCGTAGAAACACACAGTGTTTTCCTGTGAACAAACAATTAGAAAAATAATTATTTTCTGTTTTTTTCCTCGACGACTTCTGTCAATTAGTTAGATCAAATTAGATTCAAAAGAATAAACTCACGTGTTTCGTCTGAAATCATGCAAACGTTGACAAAAAGTCGTCGATACAATCCGTACGTAATGAAACAGTTGTAAATGTACTCTGGATGAGAAGATGATACTGAGTGCATATCGTCAATGGAATCTAACGAATTCTAACAATTGTTGTCATTCATAATCATGTATCAACAAGAAATATTCTTTTATATTAAACAGAAAACAGATTTTGTCATTTGGCAATAATATACAAATAATTTATTATCGAATTGATGTGTCTCTTGAAGCTATTGATAGAATAGAAATGCTTTCTATTCCCATCCCAAAAAGGAATATCCTTCTTTTTATGCTACTTTGCGGATTAGTCTCACGATAATCAGACTCGTTAGTTTTGAAGTTATCAACGTAATCTTCTATAGATCATCTAGACGTGACTGACCTACAACATCGCGACTAATATTCAGAAGACAAGTCTTTTCTGAGAACAAACCTCCGTAATTAAACGAAAAGAAGAAAAATGACGTTGTCAGTTGAAAATCCCTCTAATGTTGTTGCTATTTAATAAAGGTTTCTAATTTCAGCAATTCTATTAGCTGACAAAAAGATTTATTTGATGGATATTTAAAAGGTCGTACAATTATACATCTCGATGTCACAAAGTAGTTGACATTAGAGAGCTAGAAGAAACTAGTTTGGCTTCCGATGTCCTGTAGTTGTACCGGAGACGCTTTGTGATAGATATATCGCTGCTATCTGCTTCATCTTCTCTCTAGACATATGCACAGGAGGAAATAAAAGAAAAACGAGAAGACTCAACGAACAGGATACCAAGAATCAGAAATATGCTCGTATTTTTCATCCATCTGATGCAAATCTATACATGTAAACGGAGGAATACAGACGTAAAGAATGGAAACGAGAAGAGAAAAGAAAATATATGGACGAATAAATTAGTTAATACACGATGATGATGATGATGATGATGTTTCGATGACGTCGATAGCAAGTCTTATACATACGATAGGAAGAAGATTTTCTTTTTCTTCTCTTCTTCTTCTTCTCCTTCTTCTTCTTCCACAACTTCCTTTTCTGTCTTCTCTTCGTCACCATTCGTTCGCTTGATGACGTAAGGCAGCGTGTTGATATGAAGAAGCAAGACGCCGCCGCGACAATAACAACAGCAGTAGCATCACAACGACTTCGCGATCTCATCAATCTAACTAAAACTGAGTAGAACATAAAACTTCTTCTTCTCCTTCTCCTTCTGCTTCTTCTTCTTCACATAATTGATCATTTACACATGTCGACCATTGTGGCAAGCCGATGACCCAAACAATGCATGATTTGCGGCTGGCGCTGCGTGACAGTGCCAAAAAACTCGAAGATGCCGAAAACACGTCGAACAAGCTGCGTACCGATTACGAAAGCCAACTTCGAAAGAAGGACGAAGTTATTTCCATGAAAGAATCCATCATCAAAGAAAAAGATGCTTATATTACTAAACTTGAACAAGAAATTCTCAAATATGATTCAACGTTCGTTCCATCGGTTGGTTTGGATAATAGTATGAATGTCAATTCATCACCACGCGTCTCTCTCCTCGATACTCCAACCAAGCAGCATCGAATGAAACGTACAGCTATCAGTGCTGAACCTGCTCAACATAAAAAATCCAAAGATCTACGCGTGGTTCTTCAAGCCTATGATAAATCTGAACGGTATGTTGAAATGAAACTAATTCGTAGGATTATACAACCTTGACCGTGACAAATCCGCTTCGCTGAGATCGATCATCGATAGAGAAAAAAAGATAAAGGACAAAGGTCTTCATCTGGAAATATCGATCTATGCTCTGAATAGATTATTATCATTGCAATACAAGGACAGTTGTAGTACATGGCTTTCCTTACATATCTCATTTGATTCGATATAAAATAGATCGATTTGACTAAGCTAATTCGCGATGTATGGAAAAGCAAGTGCAAGTGTGTAGGCTGATCAATATGAGTACGCGCTAGTAACGATTTTCTTTGTTGTTGTTATTATCATTATGGGAAAAACGCTACTAATCGTCTAATAGTTTCGACGATGATGATAAACAGAAACCAAAAGATATAAAAAAAAGAAACAAATTCATAAACATTAATAGGGATTAAACCAATTGGATCCAAGAAAAATAATATCCAGATCAGTTTTCCCGGAAATTCGATGAATAGATCAATAATACTGATTAAAAACAACTCTCATTTGTCTCTCTCAGTGCACTCAATGGTCATGTAAGATACTTTGCTTTTCAATGTACTAATTGTACATACCATGTAAGTCCGAAATTCGTCGATAATTTGTAACATATGCTTTCCTTCGAAACAGATGTTTTTTTGCGGTAGAAATGAAAAGTACTCTAATCGTTTCATCGAGCACATTTGCTATAAACATCAAAATTTCGATGTATAACTAACCATGAAGGTCGACCTTTCAACGTCAGCGTTTCCTATTTGCACTGACAAATTTTATATTTATAAATAGAAGAACAATTGAATTAGTCTAATGATTGCATTACTTATTCTCCAATAGGACCAAAGAATTCCTACGTGATGCTATATTGAATAATGACTTCATGAAAAATCTCGAAATGGACCAGATAATGTCGATTGTGGATTGCATGTATCCATTGGAACAGAGAAATGATAGTTTAATTATCAAAGAAGGTGATGTTGGTAATCTTGTCTATATTATGGAAGGTAATGAACAGCGAAATTAGACTTCTTCTATCTTTCTTTTGTTAATATTCGCTTTGAATACATTAGAGGGTACAGTGGAAGTAAGTAAACTCAACAAAATATTGACAATCATGGGACCTGGCCGAGTCTTTGGTGAATTAGCTATTCTGTATAATTGTACCCGTACCGCATCGATTAGAGGTAATAAAGAATTTTGTAGAACAAAGAAGTAAACTTGTTGGAAATATTTTTCTGCAAATTTTTAGCTTTGTCACACTGTAAATTATGGGCAGTGGATCGGCAAACGTTTCAAGCAATTATGATGCGAGCTGGAATGCAGAAGCAAACAGAACATCTTGAACTATTGAAAAAGTATCTCTCTTCTATCGAATGAAAATCTTCTGCATACGCTGCTTTCCTAGTATCAAAACATTTGAAACTGTTCGTGAAGATATTCTCAGCAAGATCGCAGATGCTGTTGATCAAGTTAGTTACACCGATGGAGAATACATTGTCAGACAAGGTGCCAAAGGTGATACATTCTACATTGTTGCTAAAGGTATGGGAAACTGCTATTTGAATAGCAATAATGTAGCTATTCTATTGAAAAATTCTTCTAGGACGAGCTCAGATCACTCAAGCGAAGTCGAAATGGGATAGTGCAGTTTATGTTCGACATTTGGAACGTGGGGATTCGTTTGGAGAAGCGGCATTACAATCGTAAAGATCGAAAGATGATCGATCTTTTCGTCTAACATTGTTTATTATTTCAGAGAGGAAACTCGACCGTTCAATGTTATTGCTGACGATCCAAATGGTGTGACGTGTCTTGTACTTGACAGACAAAGCTATAGGGAAATGATAGCTGATGAATTATCGCGATTTAAACGGGAGGAATCTGTTCGATACGCGCGAAAAAAGTTTGTTTCCGACTAACTTGAACATTCTCGACAACGTCTTTGTTTGTTTCTCGTAGTACGACGTTTATTAGCGGTGAAGATGAAAGAGATTTGAAGAATCTGCGCTTGGCTGATATTGAAATCATTTCCACATTGGGTGTCGGTGGCTTCGGGCGTGTCGAATTGGTAAAACTCATTCTTATCTCATTGGAACTCTTCAGTTGCTAGTACTTTAGGCGAATGACACACGCAATTCGAAAAAGTACAGTTTAAAACAAATGAAAAAACAGCATATTGTTGCTATGAAACAGCAAGAACATGTAATGAGCGAACGAAACATCATGATGGAAACACGATCAGACTTCATCGTCAGGTAAATGGTCATTCGACGAACGTCGATATCTGACAGAAAATGTTTTCTCTCGTTCGTTCAGATTATACAAGACGTTTAAAGATCGCAAATATCTCTACATGTTGTTAGAATGTTGCTTAGGTGGAGAATTGTGGACATTATTACGTAATCGAGGTTTTTTCGAAGAACCAGAAGTCCGTTTTTATAGTGCTTGTGTTATCGAAGCATTTGCTTATTTGCACAGCAAAGGGATTGTCTATCGTGATTTAAAAGTAAGAAAAATCTCTCTACAGAATACGAAGAAATCATTTTCATTTTTCTTCCAGCCTGAAAATCTGTTGTTAGATAGCAAAGGTTACTGTAAATTGGTAAGTCGAAGGTTAAATAATCGTATTTATCGCACTCAAATCAACCGAAATTCTATCTGTACTATCTAGGTGGATTTTGGTTTTGCTAAAAAAGTTGGTCTCGGTCGGAAAACGTGGACGTTCTGCGGTACACCAGGTAGAAAGTTCTGATTGAACATTATCACAAAAATTAATTATTGATTCTTGCGTATTTAGAATACGTTGCGCCAGAAATCATTCTGAATAAAGGCCATGATATGGCTGCCGATTGTTGGTCACTTGGTATTTTGATTTTCGAACTTATTAATGGAAAGTAAGAACACAATTGTATTTTCTACTGTGAATCTATTTCTTCATCGATATAGTCCGCCGTTTTCTGGTTCAGATCCAATGAAAACATATAATATCATTTTGAAAGGTATTGACGCAATAGAATTTCCTCGCCGAGTGTCGAAAATGGCTTCATTGCTAATCAAGCGATTATGCCGGTATACATATGTGTTCCCCAAAGAGAAATTGCATATTTTGTTCTTTAGAGAAAATCCAGTAGAACGTATTGGCTACCAGAAAGGCGGTATCTCAGATATTCAAAAGCACAAGTAGTGCACTGATGAAGTTATCAAATATATTTCAACAATTTCTGTTTTAGATGGTTCGAAGGATTTAGTTGGGAATGTTTGAAAAAAGGAACACTGACAGCGCCGTATGTTCCAAAGGTAGAGATTTTCTTTGTGAAAGAAAGAGAGAAGTCTTTATATTTGTCTTAGGTTGAAAATGATGCTGATACACAAAACTTTGATTATTTTCCCGAAGACGATTCTGCCGAACCTGACGATGATTTAACCGGCTGGGATAAAGAATTCTAATTACGGGAAAGTCTATTTTTTTACAGCTCAACATCGAACTTTCTTCTGCTATATATAATAAAAGAAAGACTCATTTTTGTTCAAATTCTCTTTGTCTTTTTTTTTATATACTATTTGATTTCATGTTGTATAGATATGTTTCTCTTTAGTGATGTCTATTTTTTGTTTCGTTCCTTCTTTGTCTTCAACAAAATTTTATTGTACCACTTCGGATATATAGAAAGATATTTTAGATCTGTATAAAAAAATAATTAACTAACTTCGCGAAGCTATTGTTTATGTATTGATATCTCCCATATGCTAAATCATTTGTAACACATAATTGTCTTTGGATTTTACGTAATCGCGCTCGATGATATAACCGGAATTCGAAAGGTTCGACTAAGGCATAACGAACAGTTTCGTTCATGGTAAAGTTCGTTTCTGATTCATAGTGTTCTGCTTTATCACGCTCGTTTACCATTGATAGACAACTTCCGGCAGTGATGTTTACATCTGCATTCAAAACAAAACTAATCGTTCGTATACCATAACGAGATACCCATCACATCTATCGTTCTATATACAAACAGATTTGCTCGATACAGTCATTATCGACTGTCGATGACGAGCAATTTTACAATCGAAAAGTAAGTTGATTCCAGTAATTCTTCTCTTTTGCATCAAGATTGGAACACTTTAGCGCGCCAGTTAGTTCGCATCATTGACTTTTCTGAATAAAGATAATTCTCTCAATGATTTACATGTCGTTACTTTTTTCCCCGTACCGATACGAGGAGAAAATGAAAGAAGAAAAATGCATTTAACACATTTGGAGTCGATGTCTCGTCCGTTAATCGAGATTTGAGTATGTTGTTTGGTGTCATATTCAACTCACTTGACGAGTCATTCATTCATTC
>CAJNOJ010000010.1:0-63382 GCA_905250025.1 Adineta ricciae | reverse complement strand
AGGAATTATTTGTGACGTAAGACTTCTGAAGCAAAACAGAACAGTTTGCAGTTGAATGAAACTGCACCATTGTTTCGACTATTCGCGTTTTTCTTTTCATCGAAAATGACCGATATCGAGAATTTGATATAGTTAAATAAAAAGAAGAGTGTTTGTATTTATGGTCAAGTATATAATTAGAATAAGAAAGAGAGCGCCTATACACGCGTCACCCGTTTTTCTATTCACAAGTTGAAAAAGGTCGTTTGTGACATATTTGCATTCATTCAATGCTTGAATGATTCGATTTATAGGAGTAAAGAAGTTGATTATAAATGTTTAGCTTTCCTCTTGAACATCAGGATATCTATTGCATTTCTTTTCCTTTTTTTTTGCTCAAGCAGAATATGAGAAAGCATCCATTCGTCTCCAGAGAGAAAAAAATGCGATACTAATGATAAGAACGAGAAGCGTCGTCTCTTTCTCTCATTCTCTCTTTATAGAAAAGGCATGTTAGTTGCTCATCTACATGACTGTACAAACGAAAAAAAAAGCATCGACATACGTATTGTTCTTTCTTTCTCTCTCTCTTTCTCGTTCTCTTCTTCTGTTTGCCTTTTAGAAATTAATGTTAACCTTGTGCAATGCTCAACGGTAGTAAGTGAAGAGGATTTGCTCAGATCAATCCTATTGGTAAAAACCTTGAACTTTTGATTCAAGAGAGATTTCTAATCCATTGTCGATGTATTTACTTCTGTTCAGTGTTTATTTTCCACTCTAGTAGTCCTTTCCTTTCTCGATATACAAATATTTGTTCGCTATGTTCTCTCTTACCCTCTTTACACCAATGTAAAATGATATCAGTTGATGAGTGTGTGTGTTTGTGTGTTGTGCTTGTTTTATTTCATTATCAATAGAAATAGTTATATTGTTTTCTTTAGCTTTCGTTCGAACGGAAATGATCGACATCGGTCAAACCTACGGGAGTGAGAATTTCAGCATCAGGTAGAGAGAATTTTCATTAGGAACAATGTTTCTTTCGGGAACATCCGTTGCGATTCACTCTGAAGTTAACATTCTCTCGAGAAACATCTCTTCTGTTGTTTCCTAATTTGATTTCAGAATGAATTTGATGTTTTTTTGAAGCTAGATAAAGAATTGTTGAAGGTATAAGATACAATCAGATTCATCATCTTCTGCATGAATAAAAGCGTCTAATGTGATTATTGCTTCTCTGTCTATACTGATAGATTTATCATCTTCATATAGTTAGTCATTTATCTGCATGACTCGACTTAAAAACTATACTTGTAGATGAATGAATGTTATTATTGTCTACTATTTGTAAGTTTACTCAGTAGTTTCCAACATTGTTATTCGCATCAAGGCTCACTTTCCATCGATTTGCCCAATGTAACTATTCAACACGTGTGTGAAAATGATTTACTTTTTATTAAATGTTTAAATATAAATGAAACAATTCAAATCGTACGGTCCATGTATGGACGAACATCACAAAGAATATGTAATCATGATTTAACAGGTCGGACATTCGAGAAAACATGTGCAAATATTGAACAATCGAAGTATCAAACAAAGCTTCGGTAGGAAAAATGACTTTTTACCTGTTCTTGTCATTTTAATGATGCTGTTTAGTTGTCAGGACAAATCGACATGTCAAATGTTAATTGATAATCAAATCTTCACAGATCCGTGCGGGCCAACCATCCCGAAACACTTCGAAGTTCACTATCGATGCATCAACAAAGGTAAGTGTAATGAAAAGACGGAATTTCTAATAGAATTTTCTTGTTGTCTAGAGCAAATCTGTTCAAGATTGTTCGCGAATTGTTCCAGATCGAGAGATATCAGATGTATTCAAAGAATTGAAGAAGACTTCTCTTGTTCATGCCCATCAAACATATGTCGATACCGTAGATAGTTTAATCCGAGTGAAAAAGTCAATGCTGAATCAATTGTGTTTAGATAATCAACAGATAATTGGCTTCGTCGAAAATGTTTGTTTAGAAGAACATCTTCAAGGATTTCATTGGGTTAAAACACCGATTAACACCAGTCAATCTCGTTCATGTCCTTCTCCTTGTCATGGTATAATCAATGAACAATTGAATGTGAACGTTGAATGCATTCATTTGTTTCTTCAGGAAAAATTTCACGTTTTTGTCAATCAAATCATCAGTGGTCAAAAGCAAATTACACTAATTGTGAATGTCCGATAAAGCAATCCGATCAAGTAATGTTTATTTTAGATCGAGATTTTTCTTCATTGTTTCTTATGATTAGTTATCAACACATCGTCAGGCCAATGGCTATGTCTTTCAATGTAATTTTTGGCTAATCAATCGACTATTGCCTAAGGAGAATTTATGCATTCTTGTCTGTAGTGTCCTTTAGTCATTAACTATTGAATTTAGTTTTCACTTTTCTGTCTAGTCATTTGCCAATTGGAACGAACCGACGAATGATGATGATGATGGGAATAGTCAATCATTCGATTGCCTTCTAAGTGCCTTCAAAGGAATGACATTTTCATCGTGTTTGGGAACGAGTTCCTTTGGAATTGATTTTCAGAATTTCATCTTTGAAATTCACTTTCCGAAATTCAATCAAAGTCAAATTCATTTCTTAGCAAATAATTACGATCGAGAAAGTAACATTCCATTTAATCGAATTCTCCTCGACCGAACGGATATTATCAAAGAACATTCTCATGCTAATTTACCCATGATGGTTATCGATACGAAAAATCAATCAGTTATTTTAATTGAACAAGGAAATGATTTCAATTTAGTACAGACAGGCAACGTGACCGTGATGTTTCGGCGACCGGTGAGTGTCTACTCATTTGTCCTCTGAACTATGATCTTCGTCGGGACAGTGGAATGTTGATCAATATTCGAAAGATACAATCTTTTTCTACTCATCAATCATGCGTCCGACATGAAACAGATAATCTTATTGATGAAAAGACATATTTCATGCATAAAATCTTCGCATTTACCTTGAAATCTTCCTTCTCGTTTTAGCCATCAGATTCCTATTATTATCAATGTCGCGCTTATCGTTCGACGAATTTCTCATTCGAATTCGAGTAAAAACAAAGAAACAAACTTGCCCATCATCCTCTAATCATATATTTTGTTTGATCTAGTTCGACAAATATGTTTTTTGCATGTCAATCAATGTGTTCGAACGCTAGTCATGTTATATGTCAATGTCCATTTTTCAATCCATTCATGCATTATCACTTGCACATCGATGTAAAAAAAAGAACGAGCGAGAAGAATTGATTAATTGATGAATTTCTCTCGTTCGTGTGTTCTAGAAGTCAAGAGCAAGAAATGATTTCAATGACGAGTGTTTAGACGAGATCAATCAGTCGATTGATGAGAGTTTAAATAGAATCGATCGATATCTGAAGAATATCTCATCAATCCAATCTGCTAAAGTTTGTTCGATCAATCAGTTCAGGAATGTTACTTTACTCTTTTGTTCTTCTAGAAACTTCTTGCATTTATTGATAAACTAGTTGAGCGAGAATATAATTGGAATGTGACTTATCGAATGATTAAACAAATGGAATATCTCGGCTTGAAAATACTTCGCTTATCGAAATCATTCACTTCGATACATTCTCATATTGGTAAGCAACAAGCATTTGTTCTCTGATTAGATATCACGTGTTGATTCGTAGAATTCTCTATTGAATCGAAAAAGATTCGATTTCAAAATTCGGATCAGTCCGTGTCGATCTCATTTCCCAGCGAGAAAATTCTCGATGCCAAGTTTCAGTTGATATTCTTCACCATTCAAACAAATACATTAAATAGTCAATTGGTGACTGTTTATTCTTCACCGAAAGGTCAAGTGAATGAAGATATTCAAATCGAATTTCGTCATTTGAATGCATCTGATCGAATTCCAACTTGTGCCTATTTGAAAACTTTCGAAAAGTAAACAAATCTCAATGCTTTCTCTTTGCATCCCATTCATTCCCTCCTTGCAGTGTTGTGCAATGGGCTACTGATGGTTGTCAATTAGTATCAACAAATTCAACCCATTCGATATGTTTATGTAATCATCTGAGCACGTTCGCACTATTAACAAACTTTGAAAAGGTTTGTTGACAAAATTCTTCGAGTTTTTCTTCTTCTATCACCTCTCGTTGCAGCCGATAAGCAAATGGACGAGAAATCAGACGCTGTCGATATCGAAACTTGGCTGTGTAATATCCATTTTATGTCTTCTACTCACAATTATTCTACTGATTATCATACGGTAAGAATTTTCCCGGGGAAATGAATTACGCAATCGAATTGATGAAGCGGATTCTAATGACACTTCATAAATGAGCTTTTGATAAGTTTATACATCTTGACCTTGGATGTGTTTTACAAAATATTACTTATCTAGATCCCGTACGAATGTTGATGATGATTTGACAACTGTTCGAAGTATTCTTCATACAAATATGTTGTTGTGTTTAATTATTGTCCAAATATTATTCCTGTTTGGTATTGATCAAACGAAATATAAAGTAAATGGAGTTCGAATGAGTCGGAAAGAGGTTTACTTGCTTGATTTTAGTTCGGATGTCGAATTATATCGATTCTATTGGATTATTTCCTCCTTGCGAGTATCTCCTGGATGTTCGTCGATGGCATCGAATTGTTAATCGCTCTAAAACATGTATTTAAAATCGATCGTATACGTTTAATTGCTTATTCTTTATATTCATATGGATTTCCGTTATTAATCGTGTTTCTTTCCATATCATTGTCAGCAAAAATCGATAACGAGTCGAATCAATAGTACGTCGTATATTAAAAAGATCGTTCACTTATCTTTGTCTTACGAACTCTTTTAGTTGTTGGTTATCACATGATAATTCATTTATTTGGGCATTCGCAATACCGTTTATCCTTTTAATACTTGTAAGTAACCAGCAGTTCGATGGATTTCGAAGTATTCGGGCTGATTTTCCTAGGCGAACCTTTGTTTTCTGATGATATCAATCTACTCGATATGTAGCAAATTGAAACCATCGGAATACATTAGTCAAATCAGGTTTGTCAATACAGATCTCATGTTGGAATCTGAATGAAATGTCTAAATTTTAGAAGTTCATTGCGTGATATGTCGATCATATCGATTCTATTTGGTTTAACGTGGATAATTGCATTAGTTTATCTCTATAGTCAAACAATATCATTTGCATATATCTTTACTCTATTGAATTCTGTTCATGGACTATCGATATTCATCTTTTATGGTTTGATACAAAAACATATTCGAAATTCTTTCGGCAAGTTTTGCTGTCGGAACAAAGCTCATTCCTCGGTAATCATTCAATGTTCATTTCTTTTGAAAGATAATGATTGCTTTTTACTTTAGTGGCTTCGCTGTTTTATGAAATCAAATGAAAATTCAAATCACCTGCGTAAGAGTCAAAGAATTCACTTTGCGTAAGATTTATTCAAATAACTGACCTTTTTCTAGATACAAAATCACTTGAACATTTTTCGCTACCAGACAATACAAGTAGCAGCGGTTACAGTTCAGCACACTCATCCGACCTTAACAATAAGCAGCTTTTATGCAATCAAACTTTAGATTATTCGACTCATTTATCTCGGCCGATATCTTTTCATAATCAATACAACAGACGATCATGTTTAGTTCATGAAACTTCTTATTTACCGAGTATACCGAATAACTTATTACCGAATCGCTTGAGTACGTTTCGATATCAACTACCAGCAAATGAGACTCGTATCTCTCACGAACAGAATGAACAATTGCTTCAAAAAACTCAAATTCATGATGAAGATCATCAGTATTATGAGATTGGTTAACTATTTCATTTGCATATGGGCGTGTACTTGCTTTTTGTATCTTTTTACATTCCGGTGTTGTATAAACAAGAAACTAAAGTAAAAAATAGATCATTTGAGATTCTTTTTCACATTTATTTCATTTTGAATAATATACAATAAACAGAATTATCCTGAATTTCTTGGAAACAACTCATCGGATTGTAGAAGGGGTTCCAGTTTTCCGATGTATACTCAAAGTCGACGTAGACAATGAGTAGGAGCGTGTTCGACACGCAAAGAAAAGATTCGAATAAAAACCCATATGTCGCCGGAACACCGAAGATGAAAGTGCGTATATGAAAGGATTTATACAGGCTGATAGTTTTGTCAATAAAGTAATTGATGATGCTAAATAGACATTCACCAAATGATCCAAACCAAATTGAGCTGCAACAGCCATGAAGGCATAAGGAGTCCAGGACATTACATAGATACCACAAACGACTAGTGCAGTGCGAGTAACTCGGATTTCAGTACGACGTATGTCTCGTTTTGCTTGATTACTTTCATTAAAAGTGAAAACGACTTTTCCTTCATTGGAAAAAAGTTCATTGTGAGCTGAGTTAATTGGAACAAAAAAATGCAATCTGCCTAGTTTTGGTTTCCTGCGAAATCCCGTACATGAATAATTTTCATATATGAGATGACGACCACGATTCGTTAATTTTACCAGAATGAACGAATACGATACAATAATGATTGTCAATGGAAGCAAAAATCCAACAACTATTAATATCAACATAAACGATCGATTCCACACATCTTTCGACACATAATCAAATGTACAACTCGTGCCAATCCCTTCAAACACGAACCGACTCCATCCAAAGAAAGGCGGGACCATCAAAATCAAACCATACAGCCAGCAACATGCAATACATTCTATTAATATCAAACACGAACATCGTGAGATTCAGTGCGAATTAAAAATACATACTTAATGTGACATTTGTAGTTAATTTCAATGAACTGAACGGTCGGATGACAGCGACGAGTCGAGTGAGAGCAATTGCTGCCATTGTTGCAATCGATGTGAAAGCGCAAAGACCACCGGAGAATGCATAGAGGTCACAACCTAGGAATCGATTCATAACATGCTAGGAAGTTCACTTCGATGTTTGAATCTACGATTGTCTGATTCAACAGAACATATTATCAACTATCGTCAGAAAAGTCTCGCTCTTAAGAGGGGGTGCGTTTGTCTCAGAGCCAAATATCTAACTCGAGAAATATCATCTCTTTGAGCGGTGCTGAATGAAATGTTGTGTAGATCAAATCAAAATCAATTTACTAGGCCACAAAGCGAAAATAGGGCAACTGAAGACTGCGCTCTAAGTAGAAGCTACTAGTGCATCGATAATTTGACATTTATTTCAAAGGGAATAATTACCTATTTTTCCGAACGGCCATTGCTTATTAAATGATGCAACTGTATGCAACACATTACTTGTCAGGAGTAATCCAAGGTCGGTAACTGCAAGATTAATAAGAAATAAATTCCTCGGTTGTCGTAGACTAGAATTTCTATTCACACAAAAAACATGCGCTTAGTTTCATACTAAAAAAGCAAATAATGAATATGTTTTACCTAATGAATACGTAGAGAACTAAACCATTTGATAACGATCCACACAGTAAGCATAGAAGAGAAAATAGGCCTGTTCCATAATACCATATATCTGATACTGATGCGTTCGTATTCAAAGATGCCAGTGGATTATCATACGATACCATTGTTTTGCTGGTTAACTTGTACCTTTTGTACTCTACCACTCTGAGAAAAGACAGAATGAAGTTTTCCTGTTCTCTTTTATAAGACACGAATAATAACAAAGCAATCAAACAAAATAAAATGTCTGCATGTTATCAAACAAGACACTCGTCTCAACTCATCTTTAGACAAATTGACGTATTTATGCATGGTTTCACAGAAAAATGAATGCTTCTAAGTGAAGTCGCTCACAGAAAATACATTCAAATGCGGGAAAAAATGCTGCCTTCGTGTGAAGAAGACAAAATTATCAACGAAAAATGTCTGTGTGTTGTCACAATTGTTCACACTGTGATCTGGCTGAGAGCGAAAGATTATATTGGAATGACGTTATCGCATTGTCTATTACTAAACTTGACAGCGTTACTGTGCATAGGGAAATAGGCTTAGGTCTATACTCATTAGCAACAGACAGCTGATCTAATATGACGCTACGCATCTTTTTGAGAGGAAAGGAACATTGGACTCGATAGTTTGAATTTTTTCTCATTGTAAATTGTTGTTGAAGGAAAAGTAATTAGATCTATCTGTGAAAAACACTTAGACTCTGTATGTTCTATACATCGTCGCTATAAATTGACACGAGGAAAATAGTAATGAACTCAGATGAACTATGAACTCTTCTTCAAACTGATGCATAAAAATAGGAAATTGTATTCTTCTCTCGATCATAATCTACGATATAATGCAGAGAATCGTAACGTCAGATTTTCTAAAGATTCAATTAGGATTTGTCTTATAAAATTTATTTACTGTGTTATATTACGAATTAATTACAGAACTGTAGTCGTGTAATTTATTTTTAATATTAGAATAGAAATCTTTGGCGGTGTAGATGCTTTTAATGTTCCGGAATTTGCTAAAAAAAAGTACCTTGAAACATTTTAATATATAAGCTCGCAAAGAACTCCGTAGGCTATTCAAGTACATAGTTGCTCTTATTACAGTGTCAACCTATAGTGAGAATAAATTAAAAATACAACGTGTAACTAGCTTCTTCCCAAAAGAATAAACGCTTTTCTACGGACTGCAGAGGCTTGAATGGATATACCGGGAGTACACTGACAGTTTTACTAGATCATATGTTTTACTGACATCCTAATCATATTTTACATACAAATCTACGCACTGAAAAATGACAATATATGATATGTTGGGTTTCCTACGTAAGCATGTTGTGACCTATATAATTATGAATTGACATCCAAGTTGTGCTGATAGAGTGTATGCAATACACGTACCAGCTTCGGATATCGAGAACACGAGACTTGTTCATCATGAGATATCTGATGTAAACAGTTCTTCTTTGGAAAACGAACAACAGATACAGAAATTACTATACCATTCACAAAAATAGTTAAACACACTCACAATTCATTACCTTGTCAGAATTTTCTGGAATATTATTTCTCACTAAAGATTCATGTTTTTCTTCTCTCTATTTATCACATTATGATTCAAGCAGTTAACACACTTGCATTCCACATTGTCTTAAGTATGGAAATGCACTTTTGTTTAGCACTCAACCTCAAATTAAATCTATGTAAAAACACTTGTCTATCACGATAGCTCTGTAATACGACACGACGAAACACTCATTCGAAGAAATGTAGTTCTACAATCTTCTCAAATTACATCAATATCATTCAATACAAGACATGACACATTCTTCTAATCCATCTTCACTAGAGTACTAGATGATTTTGCTGACGCGATGCATCTTTCACGAAATTTGTTGTGGTACATAAAGAAAGTTTATTCATGACAAACGAAGATATTCAATAGTAGAAAAAATACTGTAAAAACAAAGAGAACAACAATAAAAAGATTTCGACCAAAGTTTCGCTTGTTACAATCGACTTCGATACTTCGAATTCGTCAGCTAATCGTTTCTTATTCACTTGTCTCAATTGATGATCAAGAGAAGATCAGATGACAAGCCTGTAATATGTTATCACTTTCAACTTGCATCGTCATAAGTAACTCTGATCATCAATCAGGTGATGTACAAGAAAGATTATTTCAAATTGAAACATCGAAGACACAAAGTAAGAAATGAAACTTAGGGGTTTTTCTTTGCAGGACTAGAAATTAATAAGGACCAGCAGTATTCAAGTTCGAATTAGTTGCAAATGTTTGTAACATTTGAATGAATTCGTTGGCTGATGGTAAGCGACCTGTTTGAAGTTTGGACCATAGTGGAATATCATTAACATATATTTCAAATGCGCCCGTGGAAATCAGAGATGATTCAATTGAGTTTGAGAAGAAAAAGACCATCAAACACGCATACATCTTATTTTGTAATGCCCATGAATAGACTGCTGGTGTAGGAATATTTAGAAGTGCAAAAGGATTTTGACCGAAAAGAAGACAAACGAGTAAAGCCATTTTCACCATAGACAATACACGAGCAATCAATGCTTTGGTTGGAGGTGGTGGGTAGTTTTCGCCCTCAACTTCCATGCCAGGATAATGTGTTCGAACAAGTTGTGCAAACTGTTCAAACACATTACGGTACCTACAACAAGATGAAAGAGATTTCCAATTGAGAATCTGAGAAGTTCGAATGTATAGTTACCCTCAGCTATGGCAAAAGAGAAACTTAATGGTTGGTACACCATGGTTCTTTATTTTAGGTGCTGGAATATTTGAAGATTGTTCGTATGCTGCATCGGAATGACTATCGAAAGATGATGAAGTAGGTTCAGTTGGTTTCGATTCCCTCGTAGATGGAGTCAAATATATCTGTGTGAGATCGTAGCATGTCGACAGAAGAACAAGACCAAGACCGAACAGAATCTTTCGGTCCAGCATGTTCAAAATTGATTCTAATATGCAAATAAACAACTCACACAGCAGAAGTAGAAATAAATATTTGAGATGTGGACCAATGAGCAACTGATGAGATTATATCAGATCGGGATGGTAACATCTGACATCTGTAGGAATTGCGAGCATGTTCTGCTAAAGATGCGCATAGTTAACTTTTTGTTATTAGCAACGTGCTTGAATGGAAGCCCGACAAAATATTTTAGCTTTTCAACTAATTAACTTTTGAATGACACATTCTTCTGTCACGGAAATGAAGAACTACTTCCGAAAATTAACTATTCAGGAACATGCGTTGAAGAGTTTTCGTTTTGTGGAATTATTCTTAGTTCATCCATAGTATTCTATTTCGTGTTTTCTTTGTCTAAAACATATTGACAGAATCTTGGATTTCATTCTTTCTCTCCGTTGTTCTTTTTTCAATTTCACTGATTACACAATGTCAAAAAGTTACTTTTCTTCGTGAAAGAAGAACGAACGATATACTAGAGAAGCTGACATTCTAATTATTGTTGAAAAATTCTTCATTTCTTCTTCTTTTGTCAATTATTTCTAAAGCTTCGAATCTCTTCAATTTTTAGTAGAAAAGACAGAGCAAAGGTGTAAACTTTTCCATTATCGACGCGTGATTCAAAGTCGAAACAACGGTAACTAGAACAAAAAAAAACGTCCAATACAACAATCCATGCTAATTTATTCATTCATCATTGACGAAACCATTCAACTTTCGACAGTAGTGGATCGTTGATCATTTCTTGCTCTCGTTCGAAAGTAAAACACAACCGAATGTCTGCAGATCACAAATCAACAAAGCAAATAACCATATCATTTCCGAAAGCAAATGATGTTCGTCTGAAATTACCTCCCACCAATTATTCACATCCGAAGTCACGCACAATACCTCCGCACCCTTCAGTTGCCTCACAAATACCAAAAACTTCGATCATCTACCCAACACTACTTCCACGTTCATCAACATCCTATTATTCTAACCATCAACCATGTCCTCGAGATGCCCGTTATTTATACGTTGTTAATGCATCTGGTAATTCTCATCGAACACCATCAACGCAAACGCCCAGCCCAAATTCAAATTCATTACCCCTTCCCCAACAGTTTCCTACATTGAATCCATCCACACCACCGCGTCCGTATCTCCAATATGGACATTTTCTCGCCTATCTTCGACGACAATCCTTAGCTCGTCTACGTCGTAAACAAGAACAACAGGAATTAGATGGCACAGAAAGTGTTGATACAGCAATAACACTGACTTCGAACAAAACACCATCGTATTCACTCCAATCAATGTCGAACTTATCACTTGGAACGTCAACGACAGATGCAGCATCGATGCCTGCTATACCAATAATAACATCGAAACAAAAATCCCGACCAACTACATCTCAGCGTCCGTTGCAAAGATCATCATCATTGCTAACGACAAATTATCGTTTAAATTTAAATCAAGCATTACCCTTCAGAGAAATAACATCATTGCACACCCTCAAAGAAACCAGTGTCGATAATCATTCGTTAGTATTACCATCAAAACCAATTGTTTCTGCTACACCTGCAAATTCAGTTATCAATGCAACAGACGCTTCGTCACCATCGAATAGAGCACCTTACGAAGTCCAATTAACCGGTGATACGCTTAGTTATTGTTTTGTCAGTGATAGTGGAGTTACCTATCAAGGACAACTACTTTCTTCTGCTATATGATGATAATATTGGCATAAGTTTTATTATTAATATACAACGACAAAATTCATTTGAAAAACATAGACAAGACAGACGTTTTCGAAGGCGGTCGTTTTGCTTTCGGTGTTGTTACATGAGATGTATTGTGTGTTGACACAGGCGAACCTGCTTTTGGCGTTGAGGAGTGTAATAAATTTGTGTGAGACGAATGAATCGATGACTGCAAATCGACTTTACCTTGTTTACCTAATCTCTGTACGAGATTTACTGGTAGAGGTGGCGGTAATGGGATATTGATCGATGGTAGTTTATCTGGTTCGTTTGCTGTCGTGAAATGTATCGATGAGCTTGATGATGAAGACGAGGAAGGAGAAGGAAAATTTATCGTTGAATGAATCGGAATAGTTGATCTTGCTTCTTCATTAATTGAATTCGATGCTACAACGCGCTCGCGTTCTTTCCGTACTTCTCGTACAGTTCGGTGGAAAAGCTGTCGAACACATTCATAATCTTCGGCTGCTGTTGTTTCATAAAAGGCGCAACTAAATTTGGCAGCAATAGCTTCACCTTCGCACTTCGGGATTATTCTAAATGTGCAATAGACAATGAGTCATCTTCTCCCCATCAGCAGAAACTGTTTACCTCATTCGTTCAAGATCGAGTTTAGTACCTAATAGTATCAAAACCAGTTCGTTTGATGAGATGCTTAAACTTCTCGAATAATTCGTAATTGCATCGAGATAAGCCAAAGCCATTTCGAAACTATCCTGCTGCGTGATGCTGTAAGTGATCAAAACGGCGTCAGCCCATTTTAAATAATAAGGTAAACGTTTATCATCCTTGATAGAAATCAAATTTATCGTTTTTCAGTATTTACGAAAGTCTCTCATTTACCTTTCCATATGTGTCCATAACTTTAACAAGCACTTCTTGCTGATCGACAGTATCTGGTTTCCAATATGTATCTTCTAGAACGAGAAAACATTTCATTGGCGATTCTAAAGGAAAATTGATTGATTTTACTAACCGAGAAATGGATCATATTCACAAATGAAACGTTTTGTCAAATACTTCACAACTAGTGCTGATTTGCCGACATTTTGTTTGCCGAGTAGGACAATATTCACTTCTTCCTTCGGTAAACTCACCGTCGACTGATGACTCTTAATCGAACTACTTGTAGGCTTATACCGAATCATGACGATTTACTAAGTAGAAATGATTGGACTGTTCTTTGACTTCTTTGATAGATAGATAGATATGCTCACTCACGTCAGATATCAGTGACATTATAGAAGTACAAAAGAGCGATAAAATACATGCTGACATAATCTTCTTGCTAGTGCCACTCCTTCTGACAGTGTATATCACAAAGTTAGAGAGAGAGAGATGGAGGAAGAGAAAGATGCATAATGCATCAAAGATACAAAAAAATATGTCTATGTAGATATAGGAAAAAGGCCATCATAGATAGAGGCGTACCATATTCGACTAGTGCAGATGTTTGAGATATATCGAAGGACGAAGGAAAAACTCGATCATTAAGAGAAGAAAAGAATATATGAAGACATTTCCCTCTGTTCGATGATGATGATGATGTTCCAGGAAAATATTTATTTATAAAATCATCATCTTAACATCTGCACGCTTAAACTCCTTGATCCAGGCGATGATTCATTTCAAATTTGCTCTGATTGGCGATGAGTGCCACCTTGAGAAAAATTGAACGATACATAAAAATGGATTCAAAAAGAAGACCACGTCAACATTATCTCGTTTGAGTTGTAACACCTTGTGACTTCTCGACCTAATGAATAATTATTTCTCGACGTGTGACATTCGTTCTCGGCTCAAAAAGAATTTCCTGGTAATCTTAGAATTGTTTATCAAAATGTCTATAAAAAACCAAATAGCGATGTATGATTATGTTACACATCTTGTAATCAAGACAGACAACCACCGCGTTTATCGTAGTAAAACGCGAATTGATTGGAAAGTGATACAGATTCTCATTTAGTAATATAGATCGAATAAACAAGTAAAGTTGTTTATGCCAAGTTGACTCCCATTAGAAGAGTGTTTGGATGTAGTTCTTTGAAAATGTACCAGTTAGATGAATCTTTCTTCTTCATTTGTGTTATTCAAAAATGTATCTTCAAGGAAAAGTTAATATGCAATTGTTTCTCGTTCCGCGGCTACTGCGAAGATAATTTGTATGTAAAACAGCCGGAGGAGATATACAAATCAATATCCATTGGACATTCAATCATCGTTTGTTGACCCGTCATGTACCGAAATGGATGCGGGTTTGTTAATTACATCATCATTCACGAATGTTTTTCTGAATAAACAAACTGTTCCGATCTTCTTGGGGCTGTTCTAACCATGTTAAAGTACATTTGATGCTTGAAGTTCGGATATGACTTTTCTTTTGATAAGAAAAAACATATGGTTTCTTTTCCAGCTTTTTTTTCGTCATAAATTTACTCTTTATAAATTATCTTTGCGCACGAGTACTTTGAAAATGATCTTTGTCTTTCGCAACATGTTTCATTCTCTCAGAGCAATTGATTCTTCTGAGTAAATACTTCGTTTCCGGTTGTGATGAATTTCCTAAGGTGTATTTACATTGAAAAGTAAATTTCATTTTGCAAATCAATATTTTCTCGATTTGAATTTATTATTATTCGTGGTGTTTCCAGCCTTACAAACTGATTCTTATTCTCGAGCAATCTTCATTTCAAATATGCATACAACAAAGCAAGACCCAGTTAATAATTTATTATGGCAGTGAGCATGAGAACGTTTATTTACTGATGTCGCGGGGAGAGAGAGAGAGAGAGATATTTGAAAATTTTTTTTGAGTATCCAAATAAGAACAAAAGAAAAGAAAAAAGTTGATGTCAGTGGTTTTTTTTACATTTCATATCAAGAGCGGTGAGTAGAACATGTTTGATTCAATGTTTCAAAGTACTTCTCATAAGTTTAGCGAGCAGATCAAATTACGCTTTTAATATAAGTCACTTTCAATATTAAATCGGAAATAGAAATTTGAGAGTTGACTTGATTTAAGCGTCAAAGTGTAACGACAAATTCACCCTTTTTTCGCCCATGATAACGAAAATAATCGATTTGTTTTCTTCATATATATCTTTCTAACTACTTTTTCTGATCAATTAATCAATGAATAAGTTTGTTTTTTTCTCTCGAACGATAAACGAGAGGAAATGTCTTTTTCTTTTTGTCTCTAAGACTTGTTAAATTTGATTAACAAATTTCACCTTGACTTTCTCTATGAAGACACGCGAGTCTGTCGGACTCGATATTTTATAGGATGAGAGATGCATAGTTGAGAGAAAAATGCGAGTTAGTAACATATATACATTGTGTGTCATTTTTCTCGGTGCTCCTTCGGTCATTATCGTTATTTTTATGTGAAACTCGTCAAAACGAACAGAACAAATGCCGACGTCAATGACTTGTTTTCATTAACGAATCAATATTGAAATACGTGATGTAATTCTAATAGAAGTCATTTTAAAAATACATGTGTAATTGCTCAAACAAACGAAGATTTAGTGACACGTCAGGTTTATCAAGACGAAAATCTTTATCTTAACATACGCGATTGTCTACGTCAAAGCAAGCAGTTCCGTAGAACAATGGCATGGAGTGGAGGCGGTGAAACAGGATAATATTTAACTCAGTTAAATGTCTAAGCAATTCGAAAAAGAAAATGTGTCACTATGAAAATAATCGAAAGGATTCCTCTAAGTATGCAAGAAATCTTGTTAGGATTGTCAATTAAGATGAAAATACATATAACCTTGACGATTTTATCAGACTTTGAGATTTTCGATGAAATGATATTTAAGAATCTGATATCCATGAAATGTTCTTTTTCTCGCTTTCTTTTTCTTTTGGAGTTTCTTTTATTTGCCTGATAATGTGTATCGCCTAAGTGATTTTGTTCTGCGACAGCACAATGAATACAGTACAGGTAGGCTTTTTTTTTCCTTTTCTTTCATGGCGTTGTTTTTTAACATTTTAATGACAAATCGATAATGATTTACGAACACCAATGATAAAGAATTGATTGTTATTGACTGTCTCTTCGGATAGATTATTCCGCCCGACAACCATTTGACACACAATCCTACACGCGTACAGTACCCATCTGGATCGATTCCCTTGTTTTCCTCTATATATTTTTTTTCTATTCCCCACCTACGAAATCAAACGCTACCTATCCGAATGCTATCGAAAGCAATTTATACTTGATAAATTTACATAATTGGATATTAACAAACCATTTATTCTTTTCGAGATGTTCGATTTCTAAATGTGATTGATTGATATTAATGGCTACAACAATCACGTATAATGCCCCGACCGATGACGATACAAGACCAATAATTCACACACAAGCTGAACATCACTATCTGTTAGGTCCGCCTGCAAAAATCTTCAAACCACTTCCACCAACTATCATTCAATCGATTGAGACTGAACGACGACAACAACAACGCCGTAATCAAGTATCGCGTTCAACAGTAGATATTTTCCTCAATAAGCAATCATCAATCGACACCACCGATGACGATCTCGACGAAACAAATCGTACACCCGTCAAATCGCCTCAACTTCCTCGTCATCAAAGACGTCTAAAACTAGCAGCACGTGCCAGACGTTCGCCATCGGATATTCGCGTCACACTCTATCCCGATGAAAACGTCAGTGTCCACGAAAGTCTTACTCTTAGTCAATCAGAAGTATCGAGTCCACCAGAACGTCAAAATGAGCTCCGACAATCTGATCCATCACTCACCAATGGTAAAGCAATGAAAGCAAATGCAACCGATTATATACGCCGAACTATTCTTGATCATCGTTTTAGCCGTCGAATTCATTCCTCATTTTCGTCTTCGACAACCTTACGTTCGTTAAGTCGACGTCGTTCCACAGAAAAACTTTCGCCTCGCTCGTCAACGAACGCTCCACGCAATCGTCGACATCCGCATCATTTACCGCGTAATTCCAAATGGCACATTGTTCGTCATCGTTTACACGATATCGCGATGATGAGCGATTCCTACGCACGAATGAAAGTGCTCGAGCAAGATTTACGTTGGGTGAATTTACGTGAAAAGATTCGCGCACAGGTGTTCGACATACGCGAGATGAATCTTCTACGCCAACAAGATGATGGTTTAATCGCGAAAAAGAAAACCCAAAAGACACGATTCGATTTGAAAAACATTCCTGTAAGCGAAGTCGTTCATGTTGAACGCGACGGACGAGTTTTTTCGATGAGTACTCGTGATCTTGTTCTTGGGCGTTTACTTGACGCTGAAGATATACAATTAGATACATTTGCTCAATTGGACGCTCGTCGACAATTTCAAGTACAACAACATTTATTAAAACAACAAGAGGGAAGGACTCGCTTGAAAAAACATATCGCTTTCTCATTTTGTTTGTGCAATTTATCATTTATTGTTCTTATGTTTGCTGCAATGTTCATTTTTGCTATGAAAACAATACTCGAATTGAGATCAAGTCAGTTCCGTTGATAGACTTTGACATTCCTGTCGTTATCAGTCTCTCCATTTGAATCTGGCCAAGCGACATGGATTTTTCTTCTTTCGTCTCTTTTTTTCTACTAATTCATAGATATTTTTAACAATTATCAGGTACTTCCATATGTAAATGAATCAGTTCGTTTTATTTCTGTGTATTCCGAAGAATTAAATACCTGTTTTTATCATATTTATATACATATGTACAGTAAAAAAGCGAAAAAGGTCGTAAATTGTTGAAATATCTGCACGATGCGTGTTTTTATTATACATCGGCGAAAGCAAAGAATGTTACGAGGAGAACTAATCGATGATACTGAATGAAGTAATGGAAATTAGTAAATATCGACTCGAACTGACAAGTATTCGATGTAACTTTGATGTTTTAATCGATGTTACATAAATGATATTTGTTCTTTTGGAAGATTTATTCAATTCTTCAATCTATTCAAATAGAAAAACCGAACTCAAGATTCGAACTTCTGTTTTCAATTATCCATGTCATCAATTCTTTTGTTTTCTTCTCTATTTGTCCTTCTTAATCTAACGTTATCAGAGAACCTACTCAATGCATAGCACATGCTCTTTTCTTTTTTTTTATTTATCGGTCTACTAACATCACCAGGTCTCTAAATCGCACAACAACAAGAACAAGCTTTTTCCTCTTTTTCTCTTCTCTCCCTTCCTCTCCCTCTTTCTTCATCTTACTATTGTACCGATTCCACACTATGCCATTTTTGCTTGTTTCTTTTTTTTTTGTTCTTCTCACCATCACCATCACCACACTATCAACATCAGTTTACACAGAATAAAGCATTCGTTTCTTTGCCGATTTCTTCCTTTTTTGATTTTCATTCACGAATAATACGAATCACCTGCTAGTATTTCATTTTACTTTCTTTTTTAACAAGCACTCAGTACAGACGAACAGACCCAACATATCAATGAACTATCTCTTCTCCTCTACGTCATGCCGAGTCATAGAACAATGACAAGAACGAAAATTTGATGTCAACAACAGTCTACTATCGTACCTTTACTTTTCTATTCTTCTTCCTACATTTGTGGTCGACTTTGCCAGCAAACATAAATAAAACATGGTAACTTCTATGAATATTCATTGAATGATAGCGACTTTTTTCTGGTAATTTTAGCGTCTACGCGATTTGTTCCGTGGACCGTCAAATACTGATCGAAAATCAACTCTATCGCTTGTTCCAAATTTAGATGCAAATACGTTCGTGAATGCTGCTCAAGAGAAAGATACCGACTCATTGCACAAGTATTTGCTGACAGGTTCGTAGCGCATGATGAATAACATTATGTTTGTTATAAACATCCAAATTGGTTAAAGAGCAACGAGATCATGTTTCAGGTTTCCCGCCAGACCAACCAGATCCTTCCACAAAAGCAACAGCTTTACATGTTGCGGTTGAATCAGCTAATCTACGCGCTATTCAAATGTTACTTCAAGCCGGTGCACAAATCAATGTAACTGATATAAGTTCATCAACGCCACTTCATATTGCAGCTTACATGGGCTATGAAGAAGTGAGGTTAATTATTCGCTTGAGAAAGAACAGAAAAATAATATGATTATCGCTAGATACATAGGTTGTACAGATACTTCTATCACACGGTGCTGATATGTTTAAACACGATAATACAGGTCGAAACGCATTTCATCTGGCTGTATCAACAGGAAATCTTCGGTTAGTTCAACATTTTCTAACCACACAAGATCCCGAACAGACAATTCTGCACAAACCCGATGCGTAAGTTCGATCGAATTGAACTTGTCTACATCGAATGTTTTCTTTCAGTCAAAATTGGACACCGCTGATGTGCGCCTGTGCTAGCAATCAACCAGCAATATGCGCATTTCTTCTCTCTCATCATGTGGACCTCTGTGCAATCAATGATCGACATATGACAGCATTACACATTGCTGCCTTTCTCGGTTCATTGCCAGTTCTTCAAGAACTTCTCACATCATCTAATGATGACAACATATTGAAAGCACTTAATCAAGGTGATCATCGAAATCAAACTCCATTATTTTATGCTTGCATCGAAGGCCATCTCGATATTGCATTAGTACTAATTCGTGCTGGTGCAAATGCTTATCATTTAGATAATGAAGATCAAACATGTTTACATGCTATGCTATCATCAACAATCGTATTAAAACGACATATATGTTTATTTTATCGTTTTATACAATTTGTTGATTATCGTGAGCATCAGGATTACCTCGGACGAACTTTACTAGATTTGGCTTATTTGAATCAATTGAACACGATCATCTGTCTATTGAATATGTTGAATTACAAAACGAATGCCAATGTTGTTTTCATTAGTGAACAGATGGAAAATCGTCTGTGTTGTCATGATAATCAAGTTCTTTCTCTACGCCAGCTTTGCATTCTTCGTTTTAAAAATTCGGTAGTTTATCATCGAAATCAACGACAACCTACGCAGCATGATTTACTCGAGAAAAGCTTACAGGAAATCTTTCAGATAAATTCAACAATCGATTTACCCAATTTGCAAGAAACAAACTCAATCGAACTTCCTGTCGGTAAATCTTTAGATGACATTTCACTTCTTCAGCAGCAACAATCAACTAAATATCCGAAGAATTCAAAAACGATCAAAAATCCCGAGAAAAAAATGAGAAAAACATCAACGATCTTTTCAACAACATCATCATCGACGAACAAATGGGCGTCACAAGTTGATTTGCAACATTCACCCTCAACATGGTCAGTGCTAACACATAAATTCAAAGGCCAACGAACACTTCCGCCATTAATCAATCCAAATCAGGCACTAGCAGAACAACCAGCAGATCCATTACAATCGTTGCCCACACATCGGATGAGGAGTTTAGCTTTGAAAATGTTAACATCGCCAATGAAACTAGATGAGCTACTGGATTTTCCTTCGTTGAATAGCAGTCAGTTTCTGGATGACGATTTACGACTGTCGATGAAAACTTATAAATTATTAGATATAAACGCATCGAATTAAATCTGTACGTTCCTTATGATTTCTATTTGATTGTAAAGATATATTCAATTATATTTTTATTTTTTGCTTAATTTCGACTCACAATAAAGCGTAAAATCAATGAACGAACTCGACACGATACTTAATGAACCCTCACTCGGCCAAGATAATAAGTACTTGATAATCGCTATAACATGTCGTTGCCAATTTTCATTAATTCTTTCACATTTACAAACTTAATCATCACCTGCCATGTAGTTTACCTGGAAAACTTATTTCTACACACAAGTGTCAATGAAAGCATCGAATCCTTTTATTTCGACATAACGTGTAAACAAGTATCTTTACTTATTGACTCTAGAAATACACGTTGAACTACTTGTTGCACACAAAATAAGGTGCACATAGCTTGTCATTTTTCAGTTCATCGTATGTTTCACATGGACCTTGAATCGCATTAAGTAGGATTCTTTTGTTGTGCAACAGGTATTATCATGATATGCATATATATATATATAAAGGGTGTGTGTCCTATGTGATATGATGAAAAAGAACTTTTCAAGGATTTATCGCTTCATTATTGTTTTACTAATGTAGTATGTTAAACATGAAATATATTGTGCAGAGCAATCAGGCGATGTTGCTAGTATAATAAAAAAAGCTCATCAAAATGCGTTTTATTATATCCTATAGTCCACTTTACAAAAAATAAAGGAACATACATGATAGAACATATGATCATGCGTAAATATCATGTTTCACGCAAGAAAAACGTCTTTCTCTTTCTTTCCTCGTTCATTGTATAGTTTAGAAACATTAGTGGAAGCGAACTCAACTGTTAGAATATCAAGGTGGGATCAACCTGATCTTATTTCGGTACCTTTGAATTGAATACAAATGACACAAGTATTCCTGAATAACGATTTATTTTCCTATATGAATATGTCTACATCGGTGTCAGCAACGTGGCATAATGCTACAGGTATATTCGCTTCTTTATGCTTGATATGCGGCGCAATATCGAATGCTTTAGTTATCTATGTCTTTCTCAGGTAAAACACGCATTGAACATTGAGTTTTCTAATATGAAATAGTCTCTTGTGCATTTTTGTCTGAATAGAAGTTCAAGCTTACGACAACCGAGAAACTTCCTTCTTATCAATCTTGCTGTGACTGATCTGGGACTACTTCTGACAACTAATATTTTGCATGCCATCGCATCGTTTAATAAGCAATGGCCATTTGGAAAGATAGGTAAATGAGTACTTCTGGTAGTGAATTTGCTATAATATCATTCTGCATGTATCTTAAAGTTTTTTAGTAAAAAAAGTTGAAATTGTTGTGGATAACGGTTTAGCGTGACTTATTATTTTTCTATACATAGGTTGTGACTTCTATGCATTCTCCGGTGGTCTTTGCGCTTTCACATCGATTGCAACAATGGCAGCAATCGCTCTCACTCGACTCGTCGCTGTCATCCGACCGTTCAGTTCATTGAAATTAACTACAAATGTCACATTAAGTATGTGTTTTTAACTTACACTGAACCTCACGATGTTTGTGTCTGATATTAATAGAATGTATTGGATGTTGCTGGCTGTATGGTTTGATCTTGATGGTCGCGCCTTTCTTTGGATGGAGTCGGTTCGTGTTTGAAGGGATTGGCACGAGTTGTACATTTGATTATGTGTCGAAAGATGTGTGGAATCGATCGTTTATGTTGATATTAATAGTTGTTGGATTTTTGCTTCCATTGACAATCATTATTGTGTCATATGCATATATCGTGCTGCAACTGTCGAAGCGTAATGAACACATCATGTGTCGAACTTACCGAAAGCAAAAGTTACGATTACAATTCAATATTCGTCCGACGGCATATTATATGATGAACAATTGTTCATTATTTGATGAAGTGTCTCGAAATAGTTCAGTTATTCCCTTGTCAATGAGTGGCCATCAGATAGTTCGAGTGAGTGCTTACACCGAAGCCCGTGTCGTTCGTACTGCATTATTGATCTGTACTACTTATTGTATGGCTTGGACACCTTACGCAATACTCACCGTTTTATCTCAATTTGGTTTTGATCATTTGATAAATGCTCACATAACAACTATGCTTGGTTTGTTCACGAAAACAGCAGCCTGTGTGAATCCTTTCATATATGCACTTTCGTCCTCAGTATTTCGACGTCATCTCTTTCAGCAATCAGAATCTCCACGGTATCATGTTTCATTATCCGAAAATAGTTCGAATAGACGAAATCTACTCGTTAAAGTGAACGAATAATTAACTAGTCAATTTCTGTCAAATTATTGAAATCCAACGTCACCAGGGTGAAGTCGTGATTCTTTGCTTCTCGACAATCAACATCGCGCAGATGTCGCCCACGAGCAGAGACATTCCGTGACATATGTGAACTTTGAATACGCATTTTCGAATAATTATCACAAAATTTTTCATCAGAAAAATGGCTTTTTTACAATATAAATCAATAAAATTCATAACTAGTTCGATGTGACTGTGACTGGTCGAAATTTTTAAATACGATTTCACTGATTTTGTCCCACCGAACCGAAGATAGTGTTCTGTTTTTTCTTTGATTTGCAAACATGCTTTCATAAAAATCTTCTATATCTGTTGTCAACTATGTCGGTGTCCATCGGTGCATTTCGTTGGCTTGATATTCTTGAAAAAGAATTCGACAAAGCGTTTGTTGATATTGATTTACTACTCGGAGATATCGATCAAGATCAATCGGAAATTACCGATGAAGGTCGTACAAAAATGACTGTCCTCAGTTCATGTTTTGCTCAATTAGCTCACAAAGCTCAAACGATCTCCCAAGCAAATGCGAAATTAGAAGTATGTACGCATCGAGGATCGTAATGAGTTTCTTAATTAAATTCCATTAGGCACAATTGATCGATGTTCGAACTGAAGTTGTGGAGTCCAAAGCAGAACGGCAAGCGCTCGAACAGCAAGTGAAAGATATCATGGCACAATTACATGCCTCACAATTAGAATGTCAAGTTTTGAAAAACCAAGGCGAAATTGAAGGTGCTGAGACGATTCTGAAGAAACTGGTTTGTGTTCTCTATCTGGATAGAATTGATTCGACAATGATTGTCTTATTTAGGAAGAACAAATCACAAAACAGCGTGAGGAATTCAAACAGAATGCTATTCCGGAGATCAAAGTACAAGAAATTGAAAAAGAAAATGAAAAATTAAAAGCGCAAATCATTAACCTTCAATCGGAGGTCTATGGGTCACGTTTAGCTGCCAAATATCTCGATAAAGAATTAGCCGGAAGGTACGAATATTTTTAGATTGTGATAAGTTTTTGACTCTCATTTTATCTCGTCTCGCTCGCTTCACCCTACGCATGTGCATATATTTATAACTTTGTTCCGACAGAATTCCATGTTTTACATATTCAATTAGAAGTAGAATGTCATGTTAATCTATGATGAGTGAAATACTTCGAGTTTCTCAATTATATAGAAGAATTGTAGAATAAACCCTTTTGTTTTGTGCTTATTTCAAATAGGATTCAGCAAATTCAATTACTTGGTCGTGATTTGCGTGGAGCTGATCATGAAAACCTTTGGAATCAACTGGAAGCTGAAATTCATCTGCATCGGCATAAAACTGTTATACGCGCGTGTCGTGGACGAGAAAAAGTCAATAAAAACCTCACGAGCCCTCCCGGACATGTAATATTCTTCCATTTGTAACTTTCGATTGATTCATTTGACTTTTTTTTCGAAACAGGATTTTAATACTTTAAAAAAACGACAAGGTGTAGGAGAAGTTCGTACTGTCAAACTTTATAAAGATGCTAAAGAAGCATTAGGCATATCAATTACAGGCGGAAAAGAACATGGCTTACCTATTCTTATATCAGAAATCCATGAAGATGGTCCGGCATGGCGGTGTGGACAACTCTATGTTGGTGATTCGATCTTAGCTGTTAACAAACAAGATTTACGCGATACCAAACATCGAGATGCTGTTCAAATCTTATCAGCTGTTGTATGTATATCAAGCATCGATAATCTAGTCTTCGAATCATTTTTTTTGTTAACTAGAAAGGAGATATTATATTAACTGTGGTTTTTGTTGCACCTGATGATAGTGATGACGAGGATTTACAGAACTGTGATGTTGATAATCATCTGAAATATAAATTTCTAACTGAAGAAATCGAACATCAACGTCGAATGGAACCAAACCATTCGTCATCAAGTGACATCGAAACGATCCATCGAATCAAAGATATGTCGTCATCAAACGGCAATGAAAGAAAACATGTCTTAGAACAGATCGATAGAGCGGATACAATTAGTATTGATAGTACTCAAAGGTAATTTATCATTTCTTGATTTCATATTGATTTGTTAACTTGAAACTTTGTCTAGAGATAGGCCATCTGTAATTGATCGATATCTCAAACAAACACGACAATATTTACCAGTTAAACGAACGGACTCGAAAGAGTAAAGGCAGTTTTCTTTTAGGTATTAAATGAGGAACATTGATCTCATTTGGTTCTCTTTTATTTATTGTTATTGTATTTATCCTATTCATACAAATATAATTTTAACCGGGAGAAATCCGAGAAACAAAGCATGCAAAAGATTCCTTGACAAACACTTAGATTCATAATACACATATCCAGACCTGTTCGAACAAACAATGCGTGGGTTATTAAAAATATAATCACAAGATCAAGTCCAAAGAGACGCAAATAATCTTCAGATTTGTTTAAACATTTAGTCATAGACACTTCCTTGCAGTGCTATTATCCACAAGGATAGATTCATCTATATCAACCGAAGGATATATCGATGATTACGACTAACTTCAGTGCATATGCAAACGACACGCAATAACGCATCGACATGGCTGTTGTGAAATCAAACAAATGGTGCAAATTGCTGTTCTCTTTCTCTCTGCCAACACCTGTATGAGTTATTAGGATGACATCCAGGTGCGTGAAAACCTAGATCTGTCAAATCATACGGAGAAAAATCGTGTTTTAAGTATTTCGAGATATGAACTCAGAAATAGATAATTTCTTATTTCAATTAGAGTATAATTTCTCGAAGAAAATCATTAGTCTTCTACGCACTGAAACCATTTTTCGTCTTGATTGTTATTTTGAATTTCATGCTCAAATATGATCAAGACAGATTGTTTTCTCCGAGTATATTTATTCATTACGAAGTTTTCTTATTTGTCGAGATTCTTTCTTTGCTTATTTTGGATGTTTTTAGCGATGAATAACATATTGATATATAGAGCAAACGTGCCAGTTAAGATTGTTGTTGATCATCTAGAAAAAAACCTACTCGTGTTAATATGTGTAGATAGTCAATAGAAAACGAGTACCTAACATGAGTTTCACATTAAAGCTTTATCAAATTGTTTGCTCGATTAGCAAATAGAAGAGAGAAAACATTCGTTTCTTCTCTGCCTATGCATTCGTCAGGTAAAGTATGAAGATCTTCGCTTTCTATGATCTAAAACTATTCTCGAGAAAGTAAATAAATGTCTCTATTAAGTTACTGATTCGCCTGAAATTAATCTGTAGGAAATAGCTATCAATTAACAAGTTTTTTTTTTAGCTTCTTGCCAATCATTTCGTGCAATACACATCTATGTATATTGTTTTTCTCGACAGATAACAAATGGACACAGATTAAGAAGAAAGAAAAAACAAGCGGGAATAATCGATATTAGATTAATACGTTTTCGTCTCTCATCGAGTTTATTCTGTAATATATTTATGATTAATGGTGATGATCGTCAGAGACAAAATAAAAATGTCTTATTTTCTTGCCTTTTGGCAATAAACCAGCAACAATGGTATTTTTTTAAGCTTCTCCTTATGTCTCATTGCATTCCATCATCTGATAAGAACGTGTATGTCAATGTGCTAAAGTATCACACTATATCATGCTTTTTCTTCTTTTCTCCTCTTTTCTTCATTTGAATAGCTATGGAATCGTTTTCAAGGGAATTTCGATTCTTGATAAGGCTTCTCTTGGAAGACTTTCGCTTTATAATCATCGTTTCTCCTTCTTTTTATGACTTGTATCCAATATAAGCACATGCGTAGTCAAATCTACCTGCAATTAAAACGATGCATCCGTATGATGCGAATGTCTTCTTGAAAATGATAAATGTCATCACTATTGCTGACAACAGTTGGTTGGCTGCAAACACAGCGAGGGATTTGATTTATGTTTGCTTTTTTTTCTCCATAGGGAGAAAAAACAATGAGAGTCAAAGTAGAATCATCTCTTCGCAGAGTAAATACAAGGCAAAGCAATAGTATAAATCATTGATGCCAAAACATTCGTCGTACTGATGAGAGTAATCAGTTAGAAAAAGATTCCAGTTTAGTCAGCTAGTTTGAATTTAAATACAGCGGAACTTTCACATTTTATCGTCCAACAAACAGTGCCATTTTAATACTTTCTTTTGTATACGATTCGTTGGTCGAGAATGAGATTAGATTAGATCATCACACAGAACATGTTCGCATCCTAAACACTCATCCCCGTAAAATACAGAAGACGAACATCGCACGTTACTATTCACAATAGCATCGAAATATTCGAGCGAGGCAGAACAAGGATGAAAAATGAGACCGATGTACACGTGTATGACGGTACATGTTTCTTTGATGAATTCGAGTGGAATTGACATCGAACACGCGGATATCGTTTTCAATTACTTGAAGGTCACAATAAATTTTATGACTCTAAGCGATGATTCTCTGATTTCTTGAGATCGAAGAAGAAAATCAAAATAACTTCATATTTATATCTCTATTCATTACATTACGAATAAAAGACACACTTCTCTTCATCATTATTTCGTTTTTATATTTTAGAAGGGAAATAATCACACCGCCTCGTATTGTACTCGAACACCTACTAATATGATCTATACAGAATAGCGTATTATGCATCAGCGAACTGAAAGCATTCAACCGAGAAAGCAAATACCTTCGTTAGATGCGCAACTTTCAATTCAAAGACGACGACGAAAGGAATCATTGCGACGCACATGGACTCATGGTTTACCATCATTAGCCACGAACACTGTTAAAATGTTCGTTGCCACTTTGCAAATAAATAACCAAATGGCTCATGAAGCGCCGCTAGAAAACTACCATCGAATCAACGAATTCGAGCAAAATAGTTTAGATAGTGATGACGACGATATATACAATATTGGACAAGAAGTTCAAGCACACATTCCAGATATTGTTCTGAACAATTTAAATGATTTGATTGACCGCAAGGGTAACGTCAGAATACCGAATGAACATACATATGATAATTCCACATTATTATTTCTCGATGTGTCGGGTTTTACTTCTTTAACTGAACAATATTCCAATGATGCACATTTAGGTATTGATCAACTGACGCGAACATTGAATTCATATTTTGATAAACTTGTCTATGAAATTTTGACACACGATGGTGATATTTACAAGTTCGCAGGTGATGCGATACTTGCCATGTGGACCAACGAACGTACAGGTCCTCAACAAGCTCTCAAATGTGCCATACATTTACAACAAACTTGTGGTGCGTACGAGACTGATGTTGGCGTTATTTTACGCGTGAAAGTTGCGCTGGCTTACGGGCCAGTTCGTGCTCTATTTGTTGGCACAGAAGACTTCAAGCATTATCTTTTAACTGGTGATTGTATCAAAAATGTCAATGTATGTGAACAGTTATGTGAGCCAGGTGATGTGATAATAACGAAGTCAGTTTATGATAAAATTGATTCAACGTATTTCAATTGTGATTTTGTGCCTGTGAGCGAGGAAATTGATCCTAAACAAGAACATATCGCGGTGAAATATTCTCAATCCCGACGATCGACAATTGATGAGCAATCGCAGACCGAGGATCATAATAGTGTAGCAACGGTCATTCAAGAACGGATGGTATGTTTTGGTTCTGATAAAATGAATATTCATCAACGACTTGAAGAGCAATATAACTGAAGAGATAAGGTTTTTGAGTAAATATAGTAAAGCAAGGTTAATAATAGTTAAGATAAATGAGTAAAAAATGCAGATAAGAAATTAACTCGAGCGAAAGAACAAAATGAGTTATGACAGGAGGTCATAAATTATTTAACCAGTCGCAAAACATTTCTATCAGATATGAATGAAGATTTTCTCTTTCTAATCGCATAGGATAGTGCCAATCAAGAGATTACCAATGATGGAACGAGTAAACAATCATCTGAAAATGATCTATCGGATCAAGAACTTTATTCACGAGTCAATGCATTAATGAAATCGTTTATATTACATTGTGTTTATCAACGTATTGAACGTAAACAATCATTAGATTATCTATCGGAACTACGTCGTGTTACCATTTCATTTATAAATCTGGATATATCGAATGAACAGACTGTTCTCGATAATATCCATGAAAACATTCATAAAGTTTTCGTACAGATTTATGAATTAACTAAGATGATGGGCGGAGTTCTAACAAAAGCATTGTTATTCGACAAAGGTTGGTCGTTTCTGTGTGTGTTTGGTTTACCTGGGTACAAGCAAGGCGATGATACTGCGAATGCGTTGAAATCTGCTCAAATGATACACTCACAAATTCCTGAACAATGTCATTTTGTCGAGAAATGTTCCATTGGGGTAAGCAAACATCCCGAGAGTTTTCTCTATGAAATAGACACATCTTATTGTTAGATTAGGTGACAACGGGATTGACATATTGTGGGGTAGTCGGACATCGTGCTCGTTGCGAATATACAGTCATTGGTCGTAAAGTGAACATGGCTGCGCGTTTAATGTGTAATTATCCGAATGTGGTCTCGTGCGATCAAGAAACCTATTACAATTCACGATTACAAAGTCGATTCTTTCGAATACTGCCTGATAAATGTTTAAAGGTAAACTGAAAAGAAAGAAAATAAGACGCGAGAGACGTTTGTTTGTCTTTAGGGAATGAATAACGTTGGAGCTATTTGGCATTATAATGATGCACATGCTCTGCCTCAAGCAAATGAACAAACGAAATCCATCAATCATCAAATAAACGATGCTCGACATGAGGACCTTCCATTGCTAGGAAGAAGAGTCGAACTAATGATCGTGGCAACACAAATCATGTTACTCAATGAATCGGGAAATACTAAGAGCCGCCGAAGAGAACTTGCAGCAATCATATTTGAAGGTAAACACACAGAATTTCATCACAACATTTCTACAACTTTGAGATTTCGTATGTAGGGGAAGACAAAATAGGTCGTACTCGTTTATTACAATTCATAGCTGATTCACTGGAAAATTCTTCGAATGTCACTGACACTTCCTTGTCTTCGTTCTATAATAACACTTACACGCCGAATGATTCAACAATCAATAACAACGCTCATCGAATAATCAATCAACATTACGATAACCAAGATGGAACTGTTTCATCCTTGAAACAATACTCAAGTGATTGTTCCGTGACTAAACATCCGTCGATTCATGTGATTAACTGTCGTTGCCAATTCGAACAACGTTTTAATGAATTTAGTCTACTTCGATCGTTACTGAGCCAATTATTACAATTTCATAGCAGCGAAAAAACTCAACACGATCGAGAACAACATCTCTTACGTTTGTTTGATATCAACAAATCGCATGATTTACATATGAGACGGAATCTGTTCCTATTAAATGATCTATTCGATGTTCGGTTTCATCATAATCTAATTGAAGTCGAAGACGACCAAGATACAAACTTTGTGAAATGCTACGAAGCCAATATCAATGAATTACTGTTACATATCCTAAACAAACTCATCGATCAACCTAGTGCGATATCTGATTTATATTCGCCCAACTCCACGATAAACTCCATGAATTCACGGTAAATCTCTTCGTGAAATTTCCCTTTTTAATTCATTGTTCGTTTTGTTCTAGTCCACTTTACTTAAAATCTCGTGCTTCATCAAGTTCAGTAGGAAGTCTAACTTCGCAGATAACAATTCCAACATTTTCGAAGATCATATTCATCATTGATGATATTCACTTTGCTGATGAAAGTTCATTGAAACATTTGCTCACATTAGGTAGCCATCGTAAAAGTCTCTTAATTCTCTCGATGAAACCACCGAGGAATAATAATAACGACCGAACAAATTGTAATATTCTACAATCAATCACAACTGATTCACGTGTTTATCTTCGACGATTGCCTGGATTAGAATTGCGCCATTTAGCTACGCTTGGTAAGTGGAACTTCTGAAAATGCATTTCATCTGCTTGTTTGTTTGTTTGTTTAGGTTGCCAAATTTTATCTGTGCACCGTCTACCGGAAAAGCTTGTTAGAGTATTCAACGAAAGTTGCAATGGGATTCCGGGCTTTTGCGAACAAATCTTATACGATTTCTTGGGTAAAGATAAAATTTACATTACGGAGGGTACAAACGTTAAGGATCAAGGTGTCGATTTAGTCGAAGGTGATGCCGATAGACTTTGTGTCAATCATTCGCTAAGGCATAGTCTTGTTAAATCCATTTTTTCTCGTCGAAAAGGGATTGTTACTCCGGAGAGACGGAAAACAGAGCCGATCTTTTCTCGAGTTTGTTTACTACGAAATCTCACCGATGAAGATTTTAATGCTGATTGCCAACAAAATTTTCAAAACTACATCATGTGTCGCATCGATCGGTTATCCGAAGGTGAAATACTCCTTGTCAAAACAGCAGCAGTTATCGGCAATACATTTTCGCGAACATTTCTCTGGCATTTAGTTGACCCGCCATCGAAAGCACTAATCAACATAAATTCATGTATATTAGAAATGATGCAAAGGAATGTTATTGAATGTGCTCATTGTACCGAACAGTCGGTTAAGACACGTTCGATTAAATGTTATTGTTTACAGAATCCAGGTAATTTCCCGTCGCAATGTCGTCTTATGGCATTTACACATTCCACGGTACGAGAAGGCATTTATAATTCCTTAACGGATACATTGAAGCGTACGCTGACACGGAACGCGATTGATTATTTGGAAAAACAAGCGACTATTGTTTGTTCAGCATGTGGAAGGAGTAAAAACGAAAGTCCATTTCTTGTGTATGAACATACTGGCCTGGCAAAATTTATCAAAAATCGACAACAACCGGCATTTGCTGATATCGTGAAATCGGCTGCATTGAAAGAAATCGATGATATGATCAAGGAGATATCCAGACAAATCGAATCGTCCGAACGAGCACAATCTGGCCGACCGATGGAATCAATGTCAGTGCCAAATGCGAATTCCAGGTCTAATTGAGAAGTTCTCTTGATTTCCCTCGAAATTGTTTTCTCTTTCTATTGTATAGTGTTAATAATGAGAAAACAAAACGATGGTTTAGTATCGACGTGAATAACATTCAGTCAATACCATTAAAATCGCCGGTAGTTTTAGAACCAGTTAAGATTGACGAAGATTTTCCGAACGAAGTCATCGGCACACAAGTATTTGAACCGACAGATGAACAACAAAATGCAAACTTAACACTAATTAGTCTCTATTCACCGGACGCACCATCCAATATTCAATTTAAAGTGAAACGCACTACATCAACCACATCATCACAAGCGAGTCAATTGTTTTCGCTATTCAAACTACCCAATCGACATAGTACAGATGAGACGAAATCAACATCTGAAGTATTTAAGACAGTCCATGGCTCCTTGAAAGACGATCGTACGAATAAGACGGATAGCATCGTCGAAGCATCAAAGCAAAAGAGATCCGATCGGTCAAATCGATTTATTACATTCATTCGATATCTGTTTTGTCAGTTTACGCCAATTAGTTCGAATGTAACGATAGCACCATCAATCGACGACCAAGCAATGGATCATAACAATGATTTATCAGTCACTAAATCTGAAGAGACTCATTCTCAGGTGAGAAAAATCGCTCATAGAGAATCCAATATCTCAATTAAAACCTCTTTTTGTAGGAAAATGAGAATCGAAGCGATGATTATTTTTCTTACTGGAAGAAAGTTCGCAAAGCAATATTACCAACTATCAATAAAATTCATCGACCATTACCTTCCGAAGACGAATTACTCGCTCAGCCAATGTTTTCGTCTGACTTAACAGACAAAATCAATGCTAATCTAAGTCGTCTACATACTGAAGAACATTTAACCCGATCATTCGAAATTCTCTACGATCAATCTCTTTCATTCTATACCTTCCAATCCTTTACTCAATATAACAAGCTACTTCAACATGTCTATGAATCAAAACCGCAAATGGAAGAAGAACAGGATTTAAATGACTCTCTCAGTGAATCTACGGTATATAACGATCTACGTATATGTGAATGTATTGATTATGTCATGACGGTTTACCTGAAACTCGTGGAATATCATACAAATCTTTATGAAATCTATCATAAAGCATCGGACGACAAACGTGACTGTTCATATTGGAAACAATTCGATCGTATTATGTATTATCGGATAGAAATCTGTCGATTGTTATTGAACTGTAATTATTTACAACGCTTAATGGTTGAAGTTGAAAATGGGCGGCGATTTTTAGAAAAATTCCAAAGTGATACACAAAACACTGCAGATTTTACGTACGAATATCATTCGATCATTGTCAAACATACGTTCAATCTATTCGAAGCTGTAGTTCTACAACGCACAAAGGTTGTGAATGATTCCAAACAAATCTGTGATGACAATCTGAAAGAGTTGAACAAAGCTTATAAGGATAAAATTTGGGAAAAATTAATCTCAAACAATCAAGAAGAAGAATCATCATCCGCCACGGAAAAACGACATCAGTATGAACATAGTAAAGATAATCATTCAAAACACTCCCTTGATATCAATCAATCAACAACAATCGTAAGTTTTTTTTCCACCAAAACTCATGTTTCACTCGATCTTTTGAAAATCTTTAGAATTCCGATCAATTCATACTTTTCAAGGGCAAATATAATCTTGAATACCTCCTATGTCTATATAATCTTCTGGAGTATGAATTATCACACCGTCGATCAACAGAGTCAATTCACACATTGCTCGACTTACAATATCATATATTTCCATTATCATTTTCTCTTTCATGTACAATCATTCTTGTGGAATACTTCTATTCTCAAAATGACTATCAGCAATGTTTAACATTAATCGACCGAATCATTCAGTTCTGGTGGCCATTTATCACTCCGCAAGAAAAACTCGAATTTGCCAAATTGAAATCTTTGAAACTGATCGTTGAGTTAAAACACGGCTCGATCGATTCTGCGATTTCCTCGGGCTACTTTGCCAAACGTCTCCTAACGAATTATCACGAAAACACGTTCCTTTTCGAAACATGTACCTACTTAACATTAGCATCGATTGGCGAAATGCGCATGTCAAATATCGATTTGATTCTACAACATTTAGAATACTTAAGTGAACAAACAATGAATTGTTACGGAAAACTCTGGTATTATACATTAGTTATTGATGCGGCAATGGAACTTGGTTATGAAATAATACCGATAACAGCAGAGATTCTGCAGAACATCACAACTTATCGTCGGAAGCTATTTCCAGGCCCGAATGGAAGAAATCTTCTACTTTTCTATTGCGACTGTACGTTAGCACAAGTCTATGCTCGGTTAGGTCTGTTAAACCCATCGAAAGTGCATTTTCATCAAGCATTATTTCAAATCGAATACGATCATATGAACTTATCGAGTACAGATTTTCGTTTTCAACGTGCGCTATTAAAATTAATTGAAGTACAATTAATACATTGGTATTACACAAACGATACAGACGATAATTTCACAAAAGATAATTTCATATTGAACTACATAAATGAAAGCAATAATGAAGAATTTCTATCATGGAATAAAACGAGATATTTGATCTACCAAGCGTATTACGATCGATTAATCAATGATTACCGAAGACAAAACAAACTTTCCATAGATGTAAGTTAATTTTCGATCGAATAAACCAACAGATTCATTTGATTTTACTTTTTTTGAAGAATGATCTTCATTGGGAAAAAAGCTTACGCGAAGCAGAGAAAACTGCTGTTAAACTCGATTCACAATGGATTGATTGTTTGCGTCATGCATGGTCACATTCAGTTTCGGAACAAATTCCAATGAAATTGACACAAGTTTCATCGATTAAATCACTTCGTCGACCAACCGTAGTCGGAACAAAACAGTCAACTCGGCGTGTTGTTCGACCGACAGTAGTCCTCAATCGCATATCATCGAAGAATGAAATCAATGGAGACAGCACTGCCGATGAACAATCAGCAACCGTCGGTAGTTATTCTCATCAAGCATTTCTCAATTGGCGTTCATTTTCGAATAATACCACTAATAAGAATTCGCCATATTTCCAGCTCTACATACTTCCGGTGAAAGTGTAAATCTTTGAGACAGAACTGATGTTGTTGTTGTTGTTGTTTTATCTATTTTTGCCCTTTTGTTTTGTTCATGTATACATATTATGTATGGAAATCTACAATCGAATAAATCAATCATGTGTTTTGAATGTATCATGCTTGACAATGCTGAATCAGATCGGAGACTGATGGAGCTGTTCGAACGTTAAATAAATCTCGACATGGAGTACCGGCCTTGAGATTGGTTCAATCGATAACCAGTTTATTACGCAAGGATTGTTAGAAGTATCTGTTTTCTGTGTTGATGACAATCAGAACTTTGATAGAACAAGAAAATTTTCTTTTCCCCCACCATTTCCTTTTCGTTCTCATCCATGTTCTAACTTAATGAAATACATTGACTCGATTGCACTTTTTTCTTCTCTTTTCATTCAGATTTGATCGCAGTATTCGCCTTAATTTTCACCTTGAACATAAAAGAAGTATTTATATGTGTGTATATCATCTTATCGATCTTTTTCTCGCTCGATTGATCTCAATTGTTTTATAGCCGCGAGCGAAAACTCGATACAATAGACAACTTGTTCTCATTCACACGAACAATAATAAATTTTTCTTTTATTCAACAAAGAAAAACTTTCACGTCTTCACATAAACAAAAAAGGGTTATTGAAATCACTGCATAAACCGAAAAAAAGCCCATAGTTTCTCTCATATCTCACCAGATTTTTTCAATTGTAATTGAAGTAAATAGCAAACGATGTCCATATACCCAAGATAAACAGCGATGTGTAATGGCAACCAACCATCGGCATTGTACATCCAGATATCACATTCACCTACTTCCACAAACACTTTCAGCACATCGAGACGATTGTGAAGACAACAGAAATGAACGAGAGATTGACCATGATATGTGAGATAGTTGAGATTGAGTGTAGGTAGTTGACGGAGAAGTTTATGAATGTCGTAGATGTTGGCGTTAGACTGAATGAAATGAAAGAGTCGAGAGGTGAACTGATGATGATCAAGGATCATAACTAATGAAGGAGAGAAAGAGAGAAAATGAACATTCACATGATGTGAGAAGAGAGTGAACGAAAATTTTCTTTCTGTTCTTTCATTCGTGATGAGAATTTTCCTCCTTGAACAATTCAAGTCGGATATGAAAACATTAAGATATTTTTCACTCCATTAAAGTGAAAAAAATCAGGAACCAACATCGTTTGTGATAGATTGATTGAAAAAAAATCTGTCCGCTATGTCTTTTGGCATTTAATAACAATCGATTAGATGAATAATCAATATGTCTATTTGTAGCTTTACACATACGGCAACTTCAAGCTGTTTGTTTGACAATTATTCTTTTGACTCGTGTTCGTTCTCTGACAAAATTATAGTAACATCGACGAGTTATGTTTCAGAGATAATTGCTTGCTTTGTATATCGAGTTCTTTTTGTGTAGACAGACACAAACTTGCTTATTCTTTTGCCGAAGAAAAGACTATCGGAATGTGTGCGTGTGTATATTAGTTGCAATAGCTTTAAGGCATATTCATGCTTATTTCGAAGAAATGATCATTCAGATGTTTATGCCTCTTATCTAACTGATTGCATGAGAAAACAGAAAATGAGTAAGTGCATGTGTCTTACTTAAAATAATGTGTAAGCATGTATATCTAAGCTCGAAGAAGAGAAAACTTCGTTCCTTTCTTTCTTGTGCTTGAATGCACTCTAAGACGATTATTTAAGCGGAACTGATGATTTTAACTAACACATGTGGAAGCATATTTTATGTAGTTGGAACGAGTTAATCTGCGGATATTTACTTCCTCTCTTTCTTTATTGTAATTAATCTGTTCTCGGAGCAAGAGACGAAGGAAAAGTCGGATAATGATACAAGTTTTCCTCTCGATTCGGTTACAATTGTCAATGACGAGTTGAGATGAAAGGCGAAGACAGGCACATTTATTTGATGTTCATTTCGGTGTTCTGTTTACTAATCAATCCATCATAAGTAGGAAAAGAGAAGTTGCGCAGCGAGGTTTGTTTGATGTTTTGTAAGAATAAAAATAATAATGATGAATAGAGTATGAGCAGGAATGGCAGTTCAATGCAACTATCGATTACAAACAAACGAGAATTCTCTTCCTTTTTAAAACAAACAATTCATAAACAGCGAGAGTTGTTCGTGTGAGAAAAGAAAAAATCAGTAGTCTTTCACATACTCATAAGTCAGATTTCTTTCTGATTTTCATCTAAGAAACGCTGAAGAGTTGACTAAGATAGTCAAGATTAACAAAAGTGCATGTGGGTCAGTTTGTCGAGTAATTTTCTGACTAGTTATATTATTCTTTACATATACAATCACTCGGGAAATCAGTAAACTCATAAAAATATCCATTCCAATAGATAAGTAGTATTTCACTATCTTTCTCTCCTTCTTTTTTGCGCTTGTTTCTTCATGCATCACCATAGACTGAGAGAAGAAGAAGAAGAGGAAGAAAATGGGCGGAGAACGAAGAATTCAATAATCTAATCAACTAGTCTATGGCTTGACATTACTCCTATCTAAACAACAAACAGATATATACAAAGAAGAAGGAGAAGAAGAGCAAGACAAAAGACAGACTGACTAATTTGATTTGAGAGTTTTCTTATTCTAATCTCGTGTTGGATTTTCTTCTTTCTTTTTGACTTCAAGTGATGAATAGGTAAGAGAAGGTTTAAAATATCCGAAGGAAAACTCATAATGAACGTTAGCAAGACCATAGACACACGAGCAATAAAAATCTGAATTAAATAAAGAGAACGTTTATTCTTTCCCATTAACGAGATAGAACTACAGCGTACAATAACGTTATGTAATCAATCGAAGAAGTGGAGATTAGAAAAAGTGACTTTTCTTGATTTACTTTCATATATATATATTTATGCTTTAGAGAAATAATCATTCTAGAGATGATTTCTCTTCTAAATAATAGCAAGTTATTGTTATTCTTTCAAATATTCTCTCATATCCAATCAACAATAATCTACCAGAATGATTATGAACCGCGTGTGTTTGATCATATTCCATCGAATTGTTACGATTGTTTATCCTATCGTGATATTATTTTAACTCAATTAACGGATGTTTCGGCGCGATCATTTGCGAATTTTCATTTAGGTTCGCGAGATACGTACATGATCTTGAATGGTCAAGTGAAATTAACATTACATCCGTTCGCCTTTCAGTCGCTGATCATCGATAAGCCCAATAAGACTTTAACGATCACATTCGCAGCACCGAATTCTTGGTTGAATATCACAGAAAACACGTTCAATGGCCTTGAACTTTATTCCTATTCGACATTACGAATTATTATCAAATTCTTTTACGGAGTTACTTTCCATAAGAACTCACTTTCTGGTATTAAAATGGGTAAACATTCACGTTTGATTGTTGACATATCCTCCATTACCGAGATTAACTTTGAAAAGCATATTATTAAAGAAGATGACTTCAATTCATCCATTGACTTTCTTTTTGCACGGACAGATACCATTTTCTTTGATTCCTATTCGTTTTCACACCTGAACATACAATCGAATCAAATCATCTCGTTTCAATTCGAATTAATTTCACATATCTATGTGAAATCTTACGCATTTCAGTCGTTACAATTACAATCAGCAAGTTCATTTCGTTTCTATTCGATCTTTTTGAATCGCTTGCATCTTGAATCGTACGCATTCGATTCGATGCTGTTAAACTCTCACTCCATCTTCAATTTCACTATTCGAACTTTGGGAACTTGCTTATGTTTCGAATCGTACTCATTCAACAATCTACAAACGAAATTCGCCAGTGAAAACATTCTTATTCTATTTCATTTTCATACTCTTCGTGGTTTATCTTTCTTTTCTAATACATTTCACAATCTTTCATTACATAATACTCAGAATCAATTACGAATCCTTTCGATTAATCCATTTAATGATGTTAATCCAATGATAAATTTTGCCAAAGAGACATTTTCAAGCGCAACGCTCGGTTCAATTCTTCTGAATTTCTCGGAAATCACCGCCGTGCGTTTCGAAAGGCAATCACTACGAACAGATCTGTTCACTCATGATATTTATCTCAAAGGTATTTCATTAGTAGATCTTTCGACATTAAACGCGAATTTCATGCAGAAAAGGTGTCATTTTTCTTTCGATAACATTCGCTATGTTAAATGGTACGAAAAGGACAAGAATGTCAAGTGAGTTCACGAATCATTGGCATGTCTCTTCATGTCTCTTTGTCTTTAGTCATCAGATTCAATATCATTTTAAGTATCTGGCGAACTCGTCGTGCCTTATTTATTCAGCTTCACGTTCGATCCCTTGGAGATTTTCCATTTCGAATTTCACAACTTGTAATTGTCCACTTCTCTATGCGTTTCAACATGGTCAAGTTGATGAACAACTCATTCCATGTCGACATCAGACAGATGAATTGATCAAGCAATGTGATTTTAATCGAATTAGAATGGAATGTCAGACAGCAATCGAAGCTTTGACGAATTTGAATGCAACGAATGATACGTCAACAGTTGCACATCACTCGAACGAATTCGATAATTCGCTAATTCGACAATTATATGACAGAAATTACCTTTCGTGTTCATTTAATTACTCGTCATTACCATCGACGAGCCTTGTTCGATTGGGCTTATTGAATAATTTTAGTTTAGTGCTCGGTATCATTTTCGGCATCTTCATTCTATTGCTCGTCATTGTGATGGGTTTGTTAAATGGTTTACAATATAAGATGCGAGAATATGATGAAACATGGACATGGAGACGAAATATGTCATGGACAACATTACGACGAACCATATCGCAAACATCGCTAAGACGTTCACGAAGAGACTTGCGTACAATAAATAATCAAGGTGTAACATCGAGATCGGATAATCAATTAGATCGACTAAGATACGACCAACAGGATGCTGATGAACAGGAAATAACTTATGATTTCAAACAATCGCAGTCTATTCAAGAAGGCTTAAAACGAAAGAATCTTATGTTTTAATTGTGATATTTTGTTTTGTTGTTTCATTTGTAGCAAATATATATATATAATTAGTTGAATATGCATATTCAATTCAGCGCAGATGAATAGAATGGATTACACCATAACAAATGTGCTCTACTAGTCATTAGACATACAGCTGCTCTCATTTTGATCTCATTTTCTCTCGTTCTCACCTACAAAATCATTTCATTCGTTCACTCTTTCCTCTATATAAACATACCACACTTTTCTCTCTCTTCTATTCCATTTCGTTTGCTTCAAAAATGATCCTTGATCATCATCAGTTCACCTCTCGACTCTTTCATTTCATTCAGTCTAACGCCAACATCTACGACATTCACAAACTTCTCCGTCAACTACCTACACTCAATCTCAACTATCTCACATATCATGGTCAATCTCTCGTTCATTTCTGTTGTCTTCACAATCGTCTCGATGTGCTGAAAGTGTTTGTGGAAGTAGGTGAATGTGATATCTGGATGTACAATGCCGATGGTTGGTTGCCATTACACATCGCTGTTTATCTTGGGTATATGGACATCGTTTGCTATTTACTTCGGTGCATGAAAATAAATCAAGTTTGAATCCGATGTGGAAAGCTCGCGACAATACAGTGATGACAAATCAAACTCAAATTTTCATTCTTGTCAGCAGTCACGCATCGTTAATCAATAAACAATTGTGCAGGAACTAGGATGAAATTGGAATCGACAGTTTGCGCATCTCGAACGTTGTGTAATGCCATTATAACTGACATATACATATTTTAATAAATTGCGCATAAGGCGCCATGATTACTGTCACTCTACTTGAACTTCTTGTTGTTATTCAATGCGACTACTAATCATATTTAGATAATCTCCATCAACCAAATGAGACATGTTATTTAGTTTTCAAGTGGCCTGTTAGCTGCTCGTTAAAATATATCCTAACGTTGAGAAGCGTGTCATACTCATTAGTTTACTTACACTTAAATTAAGTGAATATTGAACATGCAAACTATTCATGGTTCAGATGGCGGTGAAGTTATTCTCTAAGGATCGTCTGTACTCAAGCTACTAGTACACCAAATATTGGAACACATATCATCATCTATGAACATATCTTATTACGTTCATTTCCATCCTTTGAAGTACTATTCGAATTCTGAAGTGATGATTGAATGCTGTTCATGTACTCAGAAGCGAATACATTTCGCGTCTACAGCTTAATTAAAAATACGATGAGGTTTTTGTGTATGATTGTCATCCCTGTCGCTTGCATTTACTCTATAAAACTGAAGAAAAACACGCAGGGATCAAGAAGTTCACTGATAAAAACGCTTTTAACGTCTGTGCATTCTCTATCAGTGTCGAATAGTCTACGAACAGATTTCTCCTATTACGAAGTGCTGTGAGTCACTTTTCTTCCATGAGGATTGAGAAGAAAATAACCTTGACTATATCATGTGTGAGAAAATAAAATAGACGTGATGGAAAATGTTGCTGTTTTCTTTGAGTAGAAAAAACGGGAAGAACAATTTCAGTAGGGTTTCTTTTGTTGAGTATGACAACTGATAGAGAATCAAACTAAACAAGTGAAATCAAAGGAATGAAAGAGAATGATGAGATAATATTATCTATATATATTTATCTAAGTTACCTTTGACCAAGGACGTTTTCGAAAGATATTCAATGACATATTTTGACAGTGAGATGGATTCTTTAAACGGAGACCCCGCAAAAGTAACCTTGCATGTAAGTGTATTCGCCCGTTCGATTAGTAACATCTTTTTCTTAACGTACTATTGATAGGCAGATCCAATTGATGTCAATACGAGTTTATCATCTCTGGCCGCAGCGCCAATCTCTTTAGACAGTATCTTGAAAAAATGTGGTGATCTTAATCGATTTCATGTAATACATTATTTCTTCATTAATCTCATTTCGATGAGTAGTGCTGTTGTTGGCTTTTACTATGTTTTCGGTGCAGCTGAACCTGAGCATCGATGTCGCTTACCAGCCTCCGTTTGGCCTGACGATACACAATACTACCCAATTAACCGAACGCATGAAACAATGATTAACGCGTACATCCCCAAAACAAAAGATGGAACAGCGTGGGAGAAATGTGTACGATATGCTTCTGCGAATCCGAACGATACACTAATCAGTTGTCCGAATGGTTGGGCTTACGATCGATCAATATTCGGATATACATTCACCGAAGAGGCTAATCTTGTTTGTAGTCGTGAACCGTTGAAGAGTTGGTTGGCAACGCTAATGCAGTGTGGTGGATTTTCATTGTTACTTATCGGTTTGTTTGCGGATAAATTCGGTCGAAAAAAAATAACTGCACTTGTAACTATTTTACTGTTTATAACATGTGTTATTACACAAGTTATCATGCAATGGGTGCCAATGACAATCAATACGAAGTAAATAGATTTTCTGTAGTTGAAAAAGACTTCAATCTCTTCCAGGTTTGGTCTTTTATTACTTAATCAATTTGCATCTGGTCTTACTGCATCTACGTTCAGTCTGATATTTATTCTAATGCTTGAATTGACCTCATCTGCACATACAAGTCTTGCCGGAAATGTTACACTTGTTTCCTTCACAATTGGAGAAACCATTCTAACTCTATTCGCTTATTTAGCAAAAGATTGGCAAATACTCAAATGGGCTAACACATGCTTTATTGGCTTAGTTCTACCTTATCTCTATTTCATGCCTGAATCACCGTTGTATTTGTATTCCAAACGGCAATACAATCAACTTGAAGCACTTTTACGGCGAATTGCTCAAACCAATCAACGAAAAGAGATCGATTGGTATCCACACTACCAAGAATTTATACGAAATCAGCCATTAACTCTTTCATACGGAGATAAAGTGCCTTTCTGTCGGAAAATTCATCTGACACTTGCCAATCGATCAATCATTACTAAATTATTAACGATTGCTTTGCTTGGCTTTACATCGCTCATGCTCTACATCAAAATCAGTTATGGATTAGCTGTAATGAAAATTTCTCCATATCTAGGCATCTTGATCGGTGCTGTTGTAGAAGCTGCTGGATACATTACAGGTAATGTGCTGATATCAACGAGATTAGCTCGTAAAGGTTCATTTGTTCTAATGATGACTCTCACAATTGTTTGTGTCATTCTCATTCCAATCGTAATGAAACATAGTCCAGCTGCAACTGTGTTCATCGCTCAATTTGGCAAATATTCGATATCAGGTGCAATAGCTGTGTCCTGGATATTTGTTCCCGAGCTATTTCCTACTTCGATTCGAAGTGGCGCAAACGGATTTTTTATTGCTTTCAGTCGAATAGGTGCTATCGTTGCACCAATCATCAATACATCGATAAGTGCGGAATATCAACCATATACATCGTATGCATCGGCTGGATTAGCTGTGATAGTTGTTTTATTAACTTTATTATTACCTGAAACAAAAGATAAACCAATGGATGATGTCGCCGATTACGAAATCAATCGAAGTGATGCTTAATTCTTTCGGATTTTTTTTTTCATACATAAACGTTTTCACACACGCACAATAAAAGAAGGAACAAAGCACGCATACATAAACACGCACACACTTGTTGGCAAGAAAACAAATCCAGTAATACACTACATCCAATTGTTTAGATGTAGTCAAGGAAAAAAAAGACGAAATGAGAGAGAAAGAAAATATAACGTACATAAACAAAGATATGATCTGACTAAAAGAACGCAAAACACGCACACCGAGATCCGATTCACAGTTCTTATTTCTTTCAGATAAATAGTAATAAGGCATTCTTTTTCAAAATATATACCGAGGAGATACTAACGAGCGCACGAGGATATTTTCTATTTTGTTCGAAGACACACACGCTTATATATATATATATATAATATATTATTCTTGTCTTTCTTCTGCTTTATCAGGGTTAATCACTGTCGATGTTTCGAAAAAAGAAAAAAAAAACTGAGAAAAAGACGAAAACGGAAAAGGAAACATCTATATACAATAAAATACGAAAGATAACAGTTTTTTTCATTCACTTGCTTCAATCAAGATTTTGATTTGCTTTTTATGTTCGCCGGTGGTGTACCTGTGTTTCTTATACGACGATGATCATTTCGATGAGCACGATACGCTCGTTCACTCGTAAATGTCTTTAAAACAAAAGAAAATTCAATCGCATATTGAGTGACAACAACTCTATCGTTCTCAATTACTTGTAAACAATCGTCGATATCACAGGAGAATACGGTTATTGTTGAATTATCACTTATGATTGTTGCGTTGTCATCGTCCTAAAGTGAGCAACATCCGTTTTGCCACGATGAACATTTCATTTTCAGAGAAACTTACCATACGGAATTCATTACATGATGGGGATGAAGATATATCATCATCGTATATTTGCTTCTGCGAATGCAGTTGTTTCGCTTTAATCATCTGTAATCGTTTTCGTTTTGTAGCGAGAGAGTTCGTACTGGTTTCTCGATTCGTAAAATGTACTTTAGGCATATAATGAAATTCAATACATTGTTTCACCGTTTTTGTTCCAACCTGAAATGCAAATAGCGAAGGTTCGATTTCATGTCAGTGGTTCTGAAAAAGAAAACTTACAGCTCGACTAATAGCTAAGAAATTCTTCTCGGAACTGTCCATTGCTTTTGTAAACGCATTGATTTCTTCTTGTGTCCATGTGTCACATTCAGGAAAATGATAGCGATGTAATGGTCGACACTGTTTGATATCTGAGGCTGTACCATCGAGTAAGGCAGATAGCGTACGTTGAAGATCACCTTTATATTCATGTAACAGCATGTAGACTAATTCAATTGGATATAATGTTGGTGAATGACGCGGAGAAAATAATAGAGGATTTGTTCGACTTAATTGTTCATATTTGTCGAGTGCAGTCTCGTCGAGAGAGTCAAGTCCCGATGGAGAAAATAATAATTCATCATGTTCGACTGAATTATCGTCGAGATTCGTTCGAAGTTTAGGAATAACAGCTTGATATTTTTCGCCAATGTTGATCTTTGGTCCTGATATTTCATCGGGTACGGGCGTAAAGGGTAAACTAGGTGTTGGTACAGTTATTGTTTGTTGTGTTGCAGCTGGCGTTGTCTGGGAAAAAACTTGATAATAAAGGCCTGGACCTTTTCGAAACGGACTGAGCATGGGCGGGGGTGTGTACGGAGTTGTTGGAAGTGGGTTTGATGTTTGACTGGCAATATTTAAACTTTGTTGCCGGCGAAATTGAGAAACTTGCGATGGCCATTGAAATGAGCTATTGTTTGAATTTGCGGTTGATTGCTCAGATACTTGTGCTGGAATGGTAGGTGGAAGATTTTCATAATTAAAATGTGTCGTGTCGGATGACGCCGATGATGAACTAACTGTTGTTGTTGTTGTTGACGACGAAGATGGTGTACCAATAAGAAAACCAGATGCTGATTTTATCGTTGTTGCTGTTGCTATTGCAGCTGTATCAGGTATTGGACTATCGATAACAGGAATAACCTTTAATGATGAATTATCCGAAGAAGTCTCGGCGTTTGTTTGTGATTTATTGTCTTGATCAGTATTTTGCTCAGGTGTAGGTGAAAAATCTTGTCCCACTTGATTATGCTGTTGTTCATCTTGAGCTTCCTGTTTAAGCGCATTCAATATACGTTTTTTCAATGCTGCATGAGATAAAACCGAATTTGTTAGTGGTGACGGTTGCATACTATTTGATGCTGGATTATTATTGCACATATCTGTAGATGATGCTGGAGAACAATGACTAGTATTTAGGTTTGAATAGGGTGATGTCACCGGTGTATTTATAACTGATGCTGTTGGATTAGGTACTAATGATAACAAAAGAAAAAAACGAAGTTAGTAAGTAGGAAATCGATTAGGATTTGTTTACTTCTATCAGCCGGCGAATGAACAATGTGCGGTGATGGAGAATGATATAGATGTGTTGCATACGGACTTGTTGATGGTGTATAGCGCATAGAATCATCTATGTTTGCATGATGTTGGCTGAGATGATCGTTTCGCGATATGTAAAATTCTTTGTTCAACATATCGTTTGTATGACGCAAGATTTGATGAAAAATATTTGGAGCTAATGTAGTAGGGGCATGCGGCGAGACTGGAAATTGGGAAAATGTTGTTGGATGATGCTGAGTGGACATTGATCGACCATATAGATAAGATTGAGGATGTTTAGCCGATGAATATTCATTAATCTAAATTTAGTTTGAATAAATGTTTGATTATATATAATCTTGATTTAAAACAGCAAAGAAAATAATTAGGAAAATCTCTGATCTTGCTTATCGAAATATCATTCAGATGCTTTTTCAAATTCAATTCGTTGATCTGATACAAAATGTCATCTGGATGACCTTTTGGGTTAGAGAGTCATCAACATTTCTATTGATCAAGTCTGCGATTGTTCTCAACAGATATTTGTCATTTCGAGAAGAAGAATGATAATTACCTGTCTGTCTTGATGATAATATTTTAATGTTTCGTCAACCGAGAGAGTTTTTTTAATTTTGTCCTCATAGTTCGGCATTGTTCCAACATTTGAGAACATTTGTGCATTTGTTAGTTGATCAAAGCGTAGGATTCCAGCTGGAATATTCAACGAATGATTACTATTATGATTGTTCATATTGATTCGGCTATGGAGCGCATCATCGTTCATACGCAAATCAAAGCCATACGGATGATTATTGTTTCTATCGTAAACTTGTGATGGTAGTGGAATTTGTTTCCGATTTTGCTTCGAAATGTTCGGCACAGGTTGGACACTCATAGGATTTTTAATGGTCGGATGCGACAATGAATTCGTTTGAGTTTGAATGACAGATGACGAAATTGAACGCGTTCGGGATGACAATGTTCGATCATAGAAACGTTGTTGTAAGACGTCGGAACACGGTGGCAAGGTTGGATACATGGATTGTTGGTAAGAATGAAGATTGCTTTGATGAGCTGGATTTGATGATGGCGACATAAGCATATAATCATCTTCTTCGCTTTTAATTGGCATTGAACGTTGAAGAATAGGTCGCTGAGGCGAATCGTTAGATGAGACAGGCGAGTTGGGCCGTTTACGTTTTATTTGTCGACGATCGTTCGGTCCCGGAGGTGTGATACGCTTCTTCTTTTGCACATTATCAGTTGAGGATGGTGATGGTTGTTTCTAAACGCGAATAGACAAGTAAACAAATCATAAAAGACTCGATCTATTCAAGACTTTACATCATTGAATCCACCATGCAAACGCATATGACCATTGAGTGCTGCGCCATTTTTAAAACTCTTTTTACATATGTGACATTCAACACATTTCTCTTCATCAAATCTAAACGCACCAATACAATAGCTTTTGTTTCAATCCTCAAGCAATTGTTCGACATACGTATAAGTTGGAACTAATTTATGTCCATTCGATGATCGAAGTTGATTTACATGATACCCTTGATCATTGTCGATTGATGATGATCGAGGTGAATTGCTATCAACTGAATCGATGGAAAAATCACTACTCAAATCTTTGGTTTTGACAAAGGCAGTTTCCGGGAGAAATCTTCGGTATTCATCATGTCCACCTTCATGAATAGCAGCAAGTATATTTTGATGTGCATTTTCAATGTGCCGTTTCAATGATCGTGCATCACAATACGTTCGATTACAATCTGGTACACGACATTTGTGCGGCTTTTCTTCTTCATGGGTCAACATATGACCATGTCTGGAAAAGAAAAAAGAAAATTTCTTTCAAACATACAGATTTTCAACTTAAACAAAACTAAAATTCATGATAAACTTCGAACGGTTAGTGTTAATCACGGCATCAGTCTGACATTGTTTATACTAACTAACGATAGTAAATATACTGTGAGAGAATGAGATAAACATTGATTTAGCGTAAATGAGAACTCTTCTAATGATGAAATTTTCAATTCGCGATGCAAGGAAGAAAATAACTTACAGATGATCAAGTCTTTTGAAACCTTTATTACATTTGACGCATTTGTGTCTTCGGTCTTGGCAATGTGTCAGTTTATGTTTGGCCAATGCACTTTTATTCGCAAATACCTTGAATAAAAGGGAAACATATTTCTGTTTTTCTCATCATTGTTTCATCTTACTTTTGCACAATCTGGATGAGAACAAACATGACGGTTGCCTTGTTGTTGAGGTGACATCGAAGACATGTTGCTTTGAGATTTGTTATTCGTAGAACTTAACGGTGACGGTTTTCTATCTGCAGATAATGGTGATGAGGAAGATAATCGGCTTTTGTTTTCTACAACAGAAGCGCATGAGAGAAAAGTTCTTCGAAAGTACCATGGCATTGATGATAAGTTACCTCCTGAAGCTTTGAACATCTGACTGAGACTTCTTGAGGATGTATTTTGACTGTTACTATTAGTCGAACTATGATTACTATTATCATCTTGGCTTAACCCATTTGTTGACATTGTATTTGTTCGTTCATCTATGTTAATCATAAGTGAATTGACTATTTTTTCCTGATTATCTTCTTTAGTTTCATTATTGAGATGACGTTTTAAGTCGCTTTGCTCAAGACCGTTAGTATCAAAAGTGAAAAACGATGTTCTTGCTGTTGCAGACGATGGTATTTGCACACTTGAATTACTCGTTAGTTCGAAACCTGCACTGTGAATAGGACTGAAGTTTTTACGAAAGGAATTTGCCACCGTCAGTTGATTATCTGGATGATCATTCGATGCAAGTGGATTCGGTGGAGTTGTTAAGATGTGTGAGGTACCTCGAAGATATAAATGTGGCGACGGAGAGACAGTACTCGGTCGAGATTCAGTTAGAGGTGTCGTTGAAGTATTCTTATGTTCATCGACGGATTTGTTTTGTTGATCATCGAGTAAGTCGTGAGCATTCGAGTCGACATCAGCTAGAAATAGTAGAAAAAGAAAACTGTTAAATGTATGTTTTTTCTTAATTATTTGATTTGTAAATTGTAAAAGTAGCGAAAAGGGAGAAAAAAAAGGAGACTGTGTTTTCCCCCTTTTACAATAACAAATAAATAGCGAGGTGAAGGACAGATTGTGAAGATGAGAGCGAAAATATTCAAAGTAATATGACAAAAACGTATATGCGTAAATAGACCTATGCATGGGTGGTTTCGAACGAATCATACACGTCTAGCGTGCATATATATATATATTTATCTCTTGGTGCTAGACCATGTCTGTATGTACATGTATGTAGACACGGTCGTTTTCAATACCCTCGAGAAATAAGATGAATAGAAATGAAATGAAAGTGCAAGGTATCTCGAACTTTTTTTAATATGTACCTCCTAAACTAATAAATAGATCGTTAGTCTAGATTGTTTGCACTTCAAGTCTTATTCATGCTTTATCCATTGATTATAAAATAAACAGAGCTGGATTCATCACTAACAGATGTTAAATTATCCTTTTTTGGCTGTACATACCAACAAGAGCATCAATTGAAGCTGATGGATCTTCATCATCATCGATAGGCATTGATGTAACAACATTCCCTCCTTCATTAATTCGTTTAACCATTAATGGACTGAGAACTGGATTAGACCATTGTTGTTGTTGTTCTTGCATCTGTACAGCAAGTAAACGATTATTATGTGTTGGTGTAGAAGGTTGACTAGTGTTGGCTGTGGATGAGGATGAGACTGCAGCTGTTCGATGATTTAATGGCGAGAGATGACCGTTCGTAGTTACATTAGCCTTAACATGAAATGAAATATTGGTTGTTTTGAAATTTTATAAATAGATGTCTGCTTACCTGCAGTGTCAATTGATTGTATGCTGGTGGTGTTGAACTATTTGCTGAGCCAAGATTTTGCGCAGCTGGCGGAAAATGAAAATAGTGATGGTACTGATTTGATGACGCCTGCAATGGAAATGTATGAGGTGTATGCGGATGTTGAGAAAACGGATCGAGTAAATGCTGTTGTTGTTGTTGTTGCTGCTGTTGCTGCTGCTGCTGCTGATGGTGATGAGTTTGTTGAGGATATTGATGCAAATGATGTTGCTGTTGTTGATGATGAGGCGAAGATAGCTGAACATGCTGTTGTTGTTGCTGTGGTGGCTGATAATGAAATGTTGCTGTATGAGGGTGAGGTGGTAGAAGTAAAGATGACTGTTGGACATGGTGTGAATGATGATGACGATGATGTTGATTTGTATTAGTTGTTTGCTTCAGATGGCATATCGGTGCTGAATAGATTCCCGGATCATTTGCCTGTTGAGTACTGTTAACATCGAATACGGATAAATCAATGTTACTTGGTCGACTCGGTCGACGAAGTGTAGATATAGGTGGATAATGATATTGCTCAATATTGTTTGTTGTTATCGAGGAAGATGAGGACGTAGAAATCGAAGATGATGGTACTGTTGATGCATTTTGACCGGTTGTTGAATGCATGTTATAATAGATATATTGAAATGATTTGAGTTAAATGAAAAAATGGACTAGCAGATCACTGTTCGACGATGCATGTGAATACAAAATACAACAACAAACAAAAAACAAACAAAAAATATAAACAAAATCTGAAATGACAAAAGAAAGTGAAAGAAACTTCTTAGAAAATAATGTGAATTACTTTTTCTCGTTTTTATTTTTCTGCTTTTTCCTCCGCGTCTTTGTCGCCCGCGCCCTCCCTTTCTCCTTATTTCATGTCTATTAGTTTCCGTTTAGTCTTATTCTTTCACTAGTGCATACCTGTAAAAAGACTGACAGAATAAAAGAAATCTACGTGAGCCTCTACGCGCCTATGTGTATTTGTTAAAGAAACGTAGGAAGAGAAGCTCGGCTAAAAAAATAACAAATGTATGATTAAAGGAGAAACACACACATGAATGATAACGGCGAAATATTGCTTTACTACTATTTCTAACCAAATACACATGTTTGTTCATCGATCGTGGAAGAAAGACAATCTTTATCGGCACGCTAAACCGAAAGACAATATCACCCAGTACGAGGTGAACTTATTCGATTTGTTAGTAATGTTTAAAGAAGAACGATCTAATCGAGCCTGCCGATCGACAATCATTTGGATCAAGTACGAACACGAATAAGAAACGACCCAATTAGTTAACTAAATTTCCAAAAAAAAATGTGAGGTTTCTTAAATAAAATAATTCTCTTCTTTCTCTTACCAATCAAACGAGCTCTATCGATTTATTTAAATTAAAACGATTTACAACACTCAGGTATAATCCAGATTTTCATTCAAATAAAACATGAACATGAACTGAATCTATCTATGTATATAGGTGTCGCTTGATGAAAAATAAACTGAAAAGATTTTTCTCAGATATCTATAATTAAAATTGATTACATATCTGATAATTTCATGTTGATCTCTGGCGAGTGTTTGACTCCAGATGGCGGTAAATGATATTTCTTTCGATAAAATAGAAGTCAATTTACAAAATTGGTTATCTCAAATGAACGCTATCGAGATTGATTAACTTACATTCTTTTTCTTTGAAGCAACTAATTGGAAAAACGTGTGAGCTATATATACTCATTGTTTGAGATTATTAAAATAGAATAAATGAGCGGAAGGACAACGGTTTTTCTGCGAAGAGATAAAATTGTTGATAAATTGACGTTAAACAACGAACTTTGCACTGAATTTTGCGATTGAAAAACCAGATTATCGAATTCATTAGGTTGAATCTGTAAAAGTATAAATAAAACTGGCATACTCACATAATATTGTTAGTTTATTGTTAATCGACTAATCAATATACAAGGAAAAAAACTAAGAGGAAAACAAAAGCTCATTTTTCTCCGTTCTCATTTGTCTCATCCTTCAACAACACGGCTCTACTATTCTTTTGTTGCTACGAGTCCGCGTCATCTTAGTCGTGTTGTCTTCTCGATTCTTTTCTGCTATTTTCTTTTTTTTCTTCTTTTCTTCGTTTTTTTCTCTTCTTTCTCGCTCGATTTTTTTCTTCTTGTACTCGACTTCGCAACGCAAAGCGAAGTTGGCGGCAACACAACAACAGAGCGCCAGACCCTGCGCCAACAAAATACCAAAGTAATGATGACAAAAAGAAATAGCAAAGAAAATTGTCAACTCGCGATGAAATAGTAAAGAATGCTGCGCAGTCTAATTGCGAGATATGAGATAGAAAGAGAACAGAAATGAGCTTCTCATACGATGAATATCTCATACTCGAAATCCAAAATGATCTCACGTGTCTCGGAATTAGTCGAAGACATTCATATATGCGTGGGCGGTAAACCATGCAGGTGAATGAGAAAATGCCTTACCACAAAAGAATGTTTTCTAAATATTTAAATAACCATATTGCCGAGAAACAGATCTGCTTTGGCATATTTAGAAATAGCTGAATCAATATGTGATGAAGTATGCTGTACAGAGCGAAACGAATGAAAAAAAAAGAGGTGATTATCGACAAAACCAAATGATACACTTACTCATAGATACATGAAGGAGACAAATAAGGGAGATAGTTACGAAAAGTCGATTGAATCAATATTACAAAACAATTTGCGTCATGAAACCTGACAAACACTCGAATGTGTTTTTCTCTTTCTTCCGTTCTTGTCTGTCTCACCTTTATTGAGTCAGACAAGTATCATTATCAGAAATAGTATTTTTGATAACTGATCAGCAGCATATCTTCGTGTATCTAAATAAAAAAATCTATTTATATTAATTAAACTTTGATATACTTAATCATTAATCTCAATACAATATTAACTTATTATAGCATCCAGTTGCGGATTAGAATGGAGCTTTTGTTTACGGACTTTGCAAGAAGCAAAATAGATTTTACATTTTATATCATATCGAAATGACAAGAAGCATATTACACTAATTTTCTGCTTGGTTAGTTATGTAAACGAAATATTTTCCATGTGTTGACTATCATCGGCTAGATATATGGATCGATTTCTTTTTTTTTCTGACAAAGAACTCATTAAGAAAATGTAATATTCTCAATCTATTTATCCTTGTATGTTGGCAAACTCATACTGCACACATCTTCGAGCCCAGATGTGTGTAAAATGATCAGAACGATGGAAACTCACTCATTCATTGTCCTCAAAGCGAACTAATTGCTATATTCAATAGCCAATCGGCAAACCGATCAAATCATGAGACTAGATATTGTTTTTCATCGCGTGATATAAAAAGACAAACGTTCCGTATTCTACGACGTTCAACAATATGTGAACGACGAAGCACATGATTGATTACGTTCTTCAAATTGCACTCGACAATCGACAAAATTGTTTTTTTTTCTGACCACAATATCCACCTCCCACGTTGCTAATTCATCCTGCAGTATTTCCAAACATCTACTACTCGTCTTACACTTTTGATTTATAAACTAAGAATCATGTTCACATCTCGCTGCTACTCAGACAACTACACGAGTCTCATTCATATTTCAAGCAGACGAACATACTATTTATAGATCTAAAGGTACAACCTTATTCACTCGTGGGTTTTTATTTCAGTGTTATTATTGAATTGACTGACAATGAACGACGGATATGAACTAGCTTTAGGTGATAGAAGAACAACGAACGAAATTGCAATGATTGATTGAAATATATATACAACATAATTGTGTGTCAATGGACTCGAAACTATCTACTCAAGGATACTTATTCGATTTTTAAGGAATAATAACACACGATTGTCGAATGGAAACAACTGAAGGATTGTTTAAGACTTTGAGTTCAGATCGACAAACTCATTACGTTATCTTTATTTTTATCTTCGGTATAAAAAAAAAACAGGAAAACGATAGATACACACAAGAAACCAAAAGAGAAGCTACCTTAACCAAAACTTGTTTATGTTTTGGCTTCGACTGTTCAATCTAAACAACTTATAAAGCATTTACATATCTTAAGAAAAGATTAAGAGTTTTTTGAAAAACATCAAATAAAACCATCAATGTCAAAATACAAAAGAGAAAAACTGAAATGACGAGTTGGATTATCAGAAAAACAATAATTCAGGCAGATCTAGTCGAGTCTCGCATTTCCAAGAACAGATCTCATCGTTGAACGTAGGCAATGCAAGTACACAGGTTGAAAACCCTATTTAAATAAAAGACCAACACTCATGATCTATTAAATCGACTTCCTACTTACATTATTCCACACAACGTCAGCAAAATAATCGATATTTTCTCCAACCTCTACATATTCTCCTGAATATTTTGTATATAACCATACCGACACTAGAACAAAGCACAGCCAGAATACAAACATGAATAGAAGAGCAACGCGTCCCAGCCAAAAGGCATCGAGTAGACCAGCAATCATATAACACAAGATCATTGATAATATAAATGTTGTAGGTGTGCGACTGAATGCGAATACATTCTTCGAATCGTTATGTTTCTTGAAATTAACTAAAAACCCAAGAAAAAGTCCTCGATTTCATTGTATCCGATGATTATTTACCATAAAGTTCGAAGATTTCGTTGTCTAATTCTTGCTGGTAATTTTGCGACATCTGTTCGCCGCCCATTTTTCGCGCACAACGAAATTTTTCAAATGACTGTCGACGGACTTCTTGATGTAAAACATCTAATTGATTAGGATGTATGTACGGTCGATCACCTCCACAATGCTGAAGAAAATCCACGAAAATAGTTTCAGATGTTTCTCTCATGCTATTTCTATTTACTTGTTCCATTGCACGAATATAAAATTCTTTCGAAACAGCTTTCGCGGCTAAGTTATTTGCTTCTGCTGTTGCCTGAAATTATAAACAAATACTTTCGTAATTATTTACTCAGTCGAACGTGATGAAATGCGGTCTATTTATATGTGAGATATCTACTTACTTCAAGCATTGCTTTGGGCGATGGTAATTCACCTGAAGCGAACACTGCACAGTAGCTCTGCAATGAAGAAATTGAGAATATCTTTGATGTTCTGTTCATGTTTCATCTTACTCGAAAGTATTCGAATAATTGAGTGGATGTGATGAATTCGCCATTGATTTCTTTAACGAAATTGACATTGTCCGATCGGAAGAGTTCAGGTACGAAGGCGTTTAGTTGTGCTTTGAAATCTTTTTCGATATCTAAAGAATGCGAAGCGAAATTGAGAGGACATTTTGCATTGTGTACACATCGAACCTCCTAGTCTTCCATCGAAATCCCGCCGATTGGTGACTTTAAGACCAGGGTGTGGCATTAGAAAGCAATTTACTTTACGAAAACATTGTCGTAATCGAGAACGGACAAGTTCCAGATCGCGATGTTGATTTGCTCGAATCTAGTTTTCAAAATACAATCAATTATGTTCAGTTCGCTATCTACCTGTAAACGATCAGATAGAATATCTTCTCCACCCTCAAAACCATACGGTGTTTCATATTCAAATTGCCAATCACGTACAAGAAATGTTAATTGCTACAAAAATAAAACATATTTATCATTCAGTTTTTTTGCTCATCAAACCTGAAACGGTGATGTATGATACGCGTCAAGTGCTAAAACTCCATATTCAGCGAAAAATGATAGATGTTGCAAATTATCTTCTTGTAAATTATGCATTATGTTATACACAGTGACACTACTAACAAGTAATGTCAATGCAAATATGAAAGCATTCTCGAATACAGTCGAATTTGAATCAAATGTTCCCTGAGTGTCCATAAGCAGAACGGCAATCTATGAAGAAAAACGTTATCGGATGGTAAATATCACTATTGAAATTAATCTTACTTCTTCACCACTTGGCAATGACATTAGAAACGGTTCGCTCCACATAAGCATGCCTGTTGTATGACGACCAGCACCGCCACGCCAGTCGAATCCTTTCAATGGTTCGTTTTCTTTCCCCATCCATTCCTTATGATCCTAGAAGCACAAAACATCTTGATTGATATCGTTCGTCCTTCATTCGCATGCTCACTTTTGCTCTTAAATAACGAAGGAAAAAATCAAGCATGAACGATTTTCCTTTACGAAAATCGCCGGCGATTGACACGAGTGAGATCTAGTACGTTGATAAAAGATAAATAAGAAAACGATTGCATAGAATAGACAAATCTGATTTACTTTCTTTCCTTGGGCTCGTTTATGATACAAAATTTCTTTTAATTTCTTTTCATCGAGCACAAATTTATGATCATCAGTGATCGATACAATTTGCACAGGACCTGCTGTTGATGATCGTTCCATAAGAGGAAAAAATTTATCTTAAACCTGCAACGAACAAGTAATAAACACAAGAGCGGAGGTTTTGCTGAAGAAGCGAGTATTTAGAGTCAGCGTCGTATTATTAGGATAGGAAGGAAGGATAAAATAGAACCAGAGAATCTATTACGTCGCCATTGCAGAAATTTTGACGAACACACAGTGTGAGATATAGCGAAAGAGAGGGCGCTGGAGAACAGTGCCATAGGAAAAAAAGACGAGTATATCTCATGAGAGATTAATTGTTACCGCTGGATTTATTTATCAGAACGTTTATGCAGCATATGACACCATTTCTACATAATCTTTTCTTCTTCATGATACTACGTATGTATTTTATTAAAACATCTCTGTTTGACAAGAATCACTAGAATAGTAACAAAGACCAATGTTTTAGTAAGACTTCTGTATTGATTTTTATTAGGAAGGTGATTTAAATGATCATTCAACGAAAACTTTTCATTGAATTCCAAAGTAGGCTTTCAATCGGTAGCACTAATTGAATGTTTGAGATGGCTGTTCCACGTACTGGACATCTGTGGTTCAAAAAAAGCCAATGGTACTCTTGACAAGCTCATTTCGTGACGAAATATCCAATTATAACCGTTTTGTCACCATAAGAAAGGTTTGTCCATAGTAACAGAACTGTATTGTATTTACAGAACAGACGTTACTTATTGAAAAGTAAACGTTCGTTTGGACAAAAAAGAAACCGAAGAAAGAATTAACATGACTCAAACAAAGGATAAACTAGGCAAGTTAATCGCATTGAAAGATCTATTTAGACATGCATTTGGAACATTTAGCGAGAACCATTCACGATATCGTTCGCGAGAACAATGTAAAAGATCTCGAATTGATTGTCGGTCGTGGTGCAAGTGTGAATGACATCGACATACAAAATGATGATAAATTCACGCCATTACATTGGGCTTCTCATGCAGGAAGTCTAGAAGTGTGTAAATTTCTTTCCATGTTCTAATTAATAATATGAAGTTTTTGAAAAGTGCATGCATTGGCTTCTATGGCAATCAGCAAATATGGATGCACCAACGCCGAAAGGTTGGACACCTGCTCATATTGCTGCTATTCGAGGACATGATGCATGTGTACAGGTAAGAGATGTTAGACTGAAATCGAATTTCTTAATCGCGAGTTTCTCTAGGCATTAATTAATAATAATGTGAATATAAATACACGTGATCGTCGTAATCAAACTTGTTTACATATGGCTTGTTCGCATGGAAACTCTTTTGTTGTTCATACTCTACTACGTGGAGGAGCAGTAAGTTTTCTTTAATCTAAATTTGGTACTTTGAACATCTGCTTCGAAATCAAGGATTTGAATTATCAAGATGTCAATGGATGGACACCTGTTTTCACTGCTGCATATCATGGAAGACTTGGATGTTTACAGATGCTCGTTAAATGGGGTGCTAAGTTAAGTGATGTTGACAACGAAGGAAATACGCCTGGTATAAAACATGATTTTCAATTCATTTGATGACATTAGACGTCGTGTTGTTCTTCTAGCACATCTTGCGGCTATGGAAGGTCATTTGCCGTGCTTGAAATTTATTATTTCAGTAACACGAGATATACCTGCTTTACTCGGTGCTCGAAATGATCAAGGTGATACACCCAAGTCATTAGCTGAACAATTTTTCAAAGAAAGCTGCTGTAAATATTTGGACGCACTCGAATGGGAGCAGGATCATCCTGAACAAGCTGAAAGTAAAAGAAAACTTCGCTCGCCAAAGCCCAAAACAAACATTTTGGTAACGATTGCTTTTTAGATTTAGCTTTTCCGGCTCACGTTGCTGCATACAACGGAGATTTGGAACATGTCAAGTTGTTGATTGAACAAGGCGTTGTCAATATAAACGAGCGCGATGAACATGGTGCAACATTAGCACATAAGGCAGCAGGCCAAGGTCATTTAGAAATTCTTCAATGGTTGATTGAGAACGGTGCAACGATTGATTTAACATCTGAGAGTGGCGAAACACCTAAAGACGTAGCACGACGTTACGGTCAACTCGCTTGTTTGAAGATCTTAGGCGGAGGAGCTGAAAAAGGTGATGGGACTCAACATGGTCATGCAAATGATTCGAAACGATCAAGTGAACATAAGAGATTAACACCGAAAGAAGAAGAACGTCGTCGTGCTAAAACCAAACTTGATGATCTACTCAAGCAAATCGATATTGCGAAGAAGAATTTTCGACAATTAGGTGGACATCTGGACGAAGATGAACAACGTGAAGCATTGGAAAAAGAAACCCACAAGTATGAACAATTATATTTCGTATTCATCAATCAGATGCGAATCTTTCGTCTATTGTAGGAAATTTCATGACTATGATAGACAATTAGAATATGTCCGAGTCGAAAGAGAAAAGCTTCAAGCCGAGCTAGATGAATGTCGAAAGGAAATTATTCATTTAACTAATATCTTACGTTCATATGAAGATAGAACTGTCTATGTTCAAGTAAGTTTGGCAAAATTAATTCGCGGAAAATAGACGGTTACTGTTGATTGTTTGTTTTAGCAAAGACCACCTAGTAGAACACGTTCGCACAAAACGAAGAAAACATCGTCGGTCGTGAATAAACCAAGACGTGTTGAAAAACAAACAGGAGTTGTATTTGTACGTAGAAATTCATTGAATTCGTGATATTTTTTGTATCGAAAAACAAATATCATTAATTTCTTTTTTACTTAATAAATCTGCAAACATGTTGCGGTGTTTTTAGTAGATTCACTTCATCGAAACGATTCGAAAATGAACCCTAATCTAGCGTTTCATTATCTCGTCTGATTTCAATCTTTGCCTTTCTTATGTTCATTTAGTATTGTTCGAAGATTCGGAAATTGTTCATTAACAAACATTCGTCTATCGTTCATTAGAAGTCGATTGATATCATTAGTATTCACATTCGTTTGTCCAATATGGTGCAAAACAGTTTGGATTTGCTCATTATTGAAATGATTGTAGAACGAAAGTAGATGAATGACACGTGATAAACTATTCGACTCGATGTCATTCAAATATGTCTGAAATTGTGCTTTTATTGCTTGGAATTGTTCGTTATGAGCATTGGCGGTTGTTGTATATTCATCTGAAAGTGTTGGAACATCTTCGTAGTCGTCGTTATTTGATGGAACATCAGGAAAAGACAAGCTTTGAAAGGTATTGAATAAACTGGGAGATGTTTTCTCGAATGGTATAGATTGATGAGGAGATGGTATAGGAATCGTATGCGAATGTTCTATTGGAAGAAAATTCATGTAATTTTTGTGTGAAAACAGATATTCATCGAACTTTTAGGCGAAGAATTCTCTTTACTTGCCGACTGGACTTTAGTTTTTCTATACGCTTCTCTTTGATGAATGTGATTGCAGGGGATACTAGTTATTGTTGTATATGTTGTTTCATTCACCGATTTATTCATTGTAAATAGTAATAATTTTGCAAAGAAATGGCAGGGAGACTGTCAAGGCGCTCAAGAATGAGTTGTCATCATGACTGGCAATGTTGCATGTGAGAAAATGGCTTCCTCACTACGACAGAAAAGAAAAAAGTCTTACGTACCATAATGATGACGATGCAATCTGTTCCTAGTATATATATATGTGCGTGAGAGAAGAATGTTAGTTAGTTTTTAAAGTTTATCTTCGTATTTCGCACTGTAGAAAAAGTAAAAAGATGACAAGTAATCCAAAGCATTTGAAAGCAGGTAGGTCACTATGAATTCTTTAATGTTTATGAAAGGAAATACATCTGTGTAGATTCGGAATGTCCACCCTTGAAAGAAAATCAGTTACGATTATACTCAATGCGCTTTTGTCCATTCGTCCGGCGAGCTAAACTTGTTCTGGCTGCCAAAAATATTGAGTAAGAATTCGTTGTGCTAAAATTTCTTTGATTTCTGATCGTGGAATTTATTTTAGTTTCGAAGAAGTACGTATTAATCTCGGAGATCAACCTGATTGGTATTTGAAAAAGAATCCAGCTGGTGAAGTTCCATTGTTAGAATGGATCGATAAGGATTCAAAAGAAATACGTTCAATTCCCGAATCATTGGTGATTTGTGATTACCTGGACGAATTATATCCACAAAATCGTCTTCACCCAACTGATCCGTATCTTAAAGCACGACACCAAATACTCACTAGTCGTTTTTCCAACGTTCGTATAGATTTTCAATTGCTCATTCTCATGACATGATTGTTTAATGTTGATTAGGTATATTCAGAGTTTTACAAAGTATTCGGAGAATCCAATGCCAAGAATATCGAAGAATTGAATCAGAGCCTCTCTGTTTATGAACAACTACTTCAAAACAAATTCTTCGGTGGAACAAAACCCGCAATGATAGATTATATGATTTGGCCATGGTTCGAACTGATGTCCAATTTGACTGGTTATGTCCTTAACGCTGATGGAAAATTACCGAAATTAGCAGCTTGGGTCAAAGTCATGGATGCAGATGAAGCCGTTCGAAAGCATCGAGTACCTGATGAAACCATCAAGAAATTTATTGCTAGTCGACGAGCAGGCAAACCAGATTTTGACGTTGAATAGATTGTTTTAAGACGTTCAATTTTAAGAGATTTTCATTTACAATAAAATGTATACTAAACACGAATGATCGAAAATCGATAATGTCTATATTCATGCGCATAGGGTTTATTCTAAGAAATAATATGCGCAAATATCCGAGACATTTATCTGAACCGTGAAACGTATTCATACGAAAATACAATCACTTCATGTTAGTTTTTTATACAAAAACCCGTACTATTCATAGATTGAAGATTAGTCATTGATGTTTCTTCACCCATTGTTCAAATGCTTCTCTACATAGAAGAAATAGATGCGTCCATAGATGAAAATCATCTCCTACTTGCAAACAATTGACAGACATTGTGAACTACAATACTCTCCATCCCATTCCGGATGATCAATCGATGGATTCTCACATCCGACACGTTTACATTTCGTTCTCGAAGATGTTGTGGCATCAGGCACGTTTGACAACGACTACAGAGGATCAAATAGGGAAAAATAGCATGAAATTTATCTAACGATATGATCATGAACAGATCATTACCGATGACGATGACAAAAGTGCATCTGGCTTATTTGTATCTGTTGGGTACTCAACCGAAGCCATAAATATCTGAAATAAAATGACGTTTCTGTCTAGAATTCCAAATTAATAATTTATTGAATAGTTTTGTTCTATAATAAACACAGAGCGAGAGAAAAATGAAGAATGTACGGTGTGCCACTGTGTGGTTAGACTTGTTATTTAGTTCCAACGAAAATGATTTTCATTACAAATCGTGACCATTGACAAATGTTCGTCATTTTTCCGTTCATGTAGATTGGGATGACCATGATTCGTGTAGTCATAGTGTTTTTCAATTTGCCCATTAGCCATCGATGTTAAATCTACGTATTGTGGTGTGTTATTATTTAAATTATGTAAAAGATTTTCATTAGTTTTGATGTGTTCATTGTCCATCGATGTTTGATGAGAATAATATGATGAATAATGCTCAGAATCAATGACTGGTCGAAGTAAACCGTATTGATTGTAATCAGGATAGTTGTTATTCGAATCATAGGCTGAATAAGATTGATGCACATGATTAGGAAAATAATTCTGATGATCTGAATGGTAAACATTGGTATTATCTTGAGAATATGGATTTACATAGTGAAAATTTGTATTAAATGATGAACTTTGATGTTGGATAGATGGCACTGATGATGATGATGATGATGGCGTCGAACAATATTGTTGGAAAGTAGGTTGTTGTTGTTGTTGCTGATGTTGATTGTTGTTACTCATCATAGATGCTGTATGATATGGTTTTTGATGATGTGTGATTGCATGTGAAGAGAACGGTAAAGATGTTTGATTGAGGAAATGAGGTAGGTTTGGTGTCTAAAGTTGAAGCATGATTCGAAATGTTTTTTAGATAAACAAAATCATTCGTACTTGATGAGCAACTTGAACTGCACGGTATGCGGCTAATTGTTTTAGATATTCTTTTTTCGCTGTGGCTGCTCTACGTTTATATTCCTATAAAGAAGACTTTGTCAATGAAAGTGTTTGTTCATAGTACATACTTCTTTGATTTCTGGCTCGATATTTTCCCACATGTGTGCGACAACTTTCGAAATTTCTCTGAAAAAGAATGAACAATTGCTTAAGCTCGTTTTCAAATTAGATTTCAATATTACCCAAATGATGGATTAGCTAATCTCTTTTTAATATCATTCTGCGCATCACGAAAGAACAGTGCATATGGTGATACTGGTCTAAGAACGATCGAAAAATGTATTACAGATTAGAGAAGTTTCAAAATTACTTTTGAGGCTCATTTGGATCCTTGCGTTTCTTCTTTGTTGGTTTCTTCTTTTTTGTTATCTTACTCCCGGTCGTATTATTCTAAAAACACAAAACAGACGAGTCTTTTCACGTGAATCTAAATTCTCTTTCCCGAATACATACTACACGATTGATTGTGCTTGACGGTATTGGCGATGCTTCATCAACATCACTCGTTGACGATTGTTGCGGAGAAATAGATTGATTCTCCTGTCGATATGAATGATGTGATTGTAGAGAATGCTGATGATAATGAGTCAATTGACTATAGACTTCTACAGAGATACACTTTGATTACTCAAAACTCGTGCAATTCAACTTACCTGTATTATTTCCATAGATATGTTGCATTTTGAATCAATGAACTTGCTTTCAATCTTACACGAGTGACAACTATCGAGTCGAATGTCTTTTCTGATGAACAATCTAGATATGTCAAACGAAGA